>QEIL01000178.1:0-49968 GCA_003116535.1 Paecilomyces niveus | reverse complement strand
TCCTTGTTTTAACTTTAGGTTTTGCATTTGAATTAGGTAAAAATGCATTAAAAATCGAAAGTAGACAAGTTTATAATTTTAATTATAAATTTTGAAGTGGTTATTCTTTAATTTATAATTAAAATGTGAAAGATACTCCAGCTCAAGACTTTGCTCTCGATGGAGGGTCAGCTGCTGTGATGGTTTCAGCAGGTCCTGTTGCTGTTTGAGCTAGGTTGGTAGAGAGGGATGTCGACATGATGGTAGATATCCAGATCTATGTATTTATCCTTTACCCTTTAAATATCCTGAAAAGATGTTCTGGTATGGTTTTGCCCTCTACTAATGATATATTTCTTTGGCTTGGTCGAGTATGCGTTAGAAGGTGGGGTGCGTTAAGCTGTCAGTAAGGGTAAGGGGTAGATAGTAATTAATCCCAACACCACTAGCCAACCAACTGAGAAGCCCTGTAACTCTTCAGATGTAGCGGCATGCTAGCTCCTAGCTCTAGAAACCTTGCGATAGTTTGCTTGTTCTAGGCGAAGTGAATTCCCCTCTATTCAAGTGGGATGTCGACCATTTGGAATCTTCACCGCCCTGGAGCGGCAGAACTTTTAGCGCGACACGCTTTCCTAGGCCTCGAAAAGCATCGCTCGGCAGCAGGCAGTCGGAGCTTCGAAGACAGTTCACAGCATCCTTTCTGTCTGTTTTGCAAATATGGCTGGTATCTTTGAGCAGCCGCGAAACGCGGGCACTCTTTGTACGGCCACCTCTCCCTTATTTGTGTCTTGGGTGTAGCACTGACAGCTCGCACAGTCTTGGGTGGGCAGAAAATCAGCGGCGCAGATGTCCGGGACCAGAATGGTACGTTGAATATGATGCGGAAATAGCTGGCTTGTACGTACTGATCCATGTACAGTTCTGGCGACGCAAGCTATCGCCAATGTCGTCAAGAGCTCCTTCGGTCCCTCCGGTCTGGATAAGATGATGGTGGATGATATCGGTGTAAGTGACACCTGAGCCCCTCACTCATGACATCCGCACTAACAGCATCTTCAGGACGTCACGGTCACGAACGATGGAGCCACTATCTTGAGCCTTTTGGATATTGAGCATCCTGCTGGCAAGATCTTGGTGGACTTGGCCCAGCAGCAGGATAAGGAGGTTCGGATCATCGAGTTCTCGTTCTTCGACGCAGTTCATACTGATTTTCAGCTAGGTTGGAGATGGTACCACTTCCGTCGTCTTGATCGCCTCCGAACTCCTGCGACGAGGAAACGAGCTTATGAAGAACCGTATTCATCCTACTACCATCATCACTGGTTACAGACTAGCCCTCCGAGAAGCCGTCAAGTACATGAACGAGAACATCAGCACGAAGGTCGAAACTTTGGGGAAGGAGAGTCTTATCAACATTGCCAAGACGTCAATGTCCAGCAAGATCATTGGAGCCGATGCAGACTTCTTCGCCAACATGGTTGTGGATGCGATGTTGCTGGTCAAGACCACCAACCAGAAGAACGAAATCAAGTACCCCGTGAAGGCTGTGAACCTGCTCAAGGCGCATGGAAAGAGTGCGACGGAGTCTATTCTCGTTAAAGGTTATGCTCTAAACTGCACGGTCGCTTCGCAGGCCATGAAGACTCGGATAACGGATGCGAAGATCGCCTGTCTTGATATGAACCTACAGAAGGAAAGAATGAAGCTGGGTGTTCAGATCACTGTCGACGACCCTCAGCAGCTCGAGAAAATTCGGGAACGAGAGTCGGGTATTGTTCTCGAAAGAGTGGAGATGATTCTCAAGGCTGGAGCAAATGTTGTCCTCACTACGAAGGGTATTGATGACATGGTTCTGAAGCTCTTCGTTGAAAGAGGTGCGATGGCTGTCAGGAGATGCAAGAAGGAGGACCTAAGGCGGATAGCAAAGGCCACTGGAGCCACCATGGTTAGCACCCTGTCAGACCTTAACGGGGATGAAAAATTCGAGACGGCGTACTTGGGACATGCGGAGGAGGTTGTCCAGGAGCGGATATCCGACGATGAGTGCATCCTCGTCAAGGGCACCAAGGTTCACACTTCTGCCTCGATCATCCTTCGAGGTCCCAACGACTTCCAGCTGGATGAGATGGAACGCTCAGTGCACGACTCTCTCTGCGCTGTGAAGAGGACACTCGAGAGCGGTAGCATTGTTCCTGGTGGTGGTGCTGTCGAGACGGCTCTTCATGTCTACCTTGAAGAATTCGCTGTCACAGTGGTAAGTATATTTGCTTATATTCGACTCATCTATCGACACCGGACTAATATCATTCATGCAGAGCTCTCGTGAACAACTCGCTATTGGCGAATTCGCCCAATCCCTCCTTATCATTCCTAAGACCCTTGCCGTCAACGCCGCAAAAGACTCCTCCGAACTCGTCGCGCAGCTGCGTGTACGCCACGCGCTTTCTCAGAGCCTCCAAGAAGGAAATGCCAACGAAGATGAGAAGACCATCGCCAAGAAGAAGACGTACAAGAACTACGGTCTCGACCTTGCAAAGGGTCGTGTCCATGATAGCATCAAGGCTGGTGTGCTGGAGCCCAGCATGAGCAAGATCAAGCAGCTAAAGAGTGCCGTCGAGGCCTGCATTGCTATCATGCGTATCGACACCATGATCAAGCTGGACCCAGAGCAGAAGGCAGAAGATGATGGACATGGACACTAGAAAGACATAATTCAACAAACCAACCCCTGACCTCATATACTGTTGTTTGTTAACGATACGAAGTTTTCCCACCGGATGGCGAAACGTCCCGGAAAAGGAAGAAAGAGGAGACCAGATCAAACAAAAAAGTAATAAATAGGATCTTATGAGCATATAATCGCACTGTATTATGCTATGCAAGATCCGAGTTGGATGCTTCTCAAAATATGTGACCGTAGGTGCTGTAGTCCTCATTTATGGCATCCTATTTTGTCTTTAGTATAGACGAAATACGGCAGCAATTAACCCATCTGATTCTCTTTGACAGTGGCTAAGTGTGGGCCGTTTTATGAAAATAAGCTGCTCTTCCATGATGAAACCACAGAATCAATAAACCAAAAGTATTTCCGCTTTCTCTAAACCAACGAGGCATTCTGGAAAGACGAAATCGCTCGAATGCTCCAATACAGCTCGCTATGTTAGGGAGATACTACTAGAAAGCAGATGAATAAAATGACACCCAACATTTCCCTCCAGAAAGAAATTTTTTGCCAGACGCCACGCTTAATAACAGATAAATCCCGACGCCTTGCAATGCATATCGCCATAAACACCAAACAATGTGTCTAAGAATCAGGGAGAAAAGAAAAACAACTATGAAAATCATTCCTCCTCATCGTCATACGAGTCCTTCGTGTCAGCCCAGCCACAGTGCCAGCGTCTACCTTCCGTTTCGCCACCTGTGCGGAGATCTCTTGCATCAGGTCCTTCGCGCCAGCACCTAGCACAGTAGTCATCGCTGACAGTAATCAACTCACCATCCGTTGTCCAAGATACGGCGGAGACCTCTTTTCTATGGCCCTCGATGAGCGCGGCACCGTTCTGATAGATGGGAATGGTGTCTTCCAGCCTTCCAGATAGGCCAGCTCCAGAATTAGTGCGACGCAAGCCAGAACGGGTGACATAAGAGCGCGTAGCTGGCAGAGGCATATCACGTATATCAGTAACCGGCTTCCTGAGCGTCTGGTGAAAGCGCTCGTCAGTGGGAAAGAGAATAGCACAATGATCACTACTGCCAACAGCAAGCAGCTCTCCTCTGTCATCTGCCGCTTTCCGGATGGCCGTCTTGACATAAAAGGAAGATACCTGAAGTCGTGGGTGACGGAAACCGTACAGAGGTCCGAGGCCTTCTTTGTCAGGACCTCCCGAACGTCGAGGTCGAGTGTTGTTTAGAGCGAGTTCGGGAGCATGGCCGAGGATCAGGTGTGCTGTTGAGTAAGCATACACTGTGCCATCCTTGCACAATGTATACAGTCTCGATCCGTCACCGCCAAAGGTCATGGAGGTAAGCCCGAAGCGCCTATACTTGACATGGCTGTCAGGCTCTCGGGTAGTAGAGAGTGGCACAGGTCGGCCCCGACGGATGTTGTAGGCTGTGCGAAGATCCCACAACCGGACGCAAGCATTGGCTTCAGACGCTGTGACAAAGAGATTTTCGCGGCCAGGGTGGAGAAAAGCAAGTGATGTGACTGAAATGTCCTGACGACCGATTTGAGACTCCGATCGATCGGTTCCCGAAGGTCGAGGCGGCATCCATGCATGAGCCCCATGGATGCTATTCAGGACCTGAGGGTACTTCATTTTGGGAGATAGCGCAGCATGCGAATCATCGGCATCCGACTCGAGTGAGCATCGCATCTGCAATGTTGGCCTCTCAAAACCCTTGCACCTTAGGTCCCAAATATTCACATCGCCGTCACGACTGCAGGTTGCAATGACGTTCCCGTTAGAAGCAGGTTGAAATTGTACTCGTTTGACTGAAGAAACGTGACTGGAAAGACAGTAGATCGGCTTCTGAGTCGCCATATCAATGACAAGTGTCGTCTGATCTCCGGAAGCAGTAGCCAATAATTTGTCGTCAGCAGAGAATTCCAGATCCATTATTGCATTTCCGTGAGGCCGAAACGTAAGATAGGCTTTTGAAAAGCCGGTCTTGTCATTCTTTGCAGATTCCAAAAGCCTGATCCCTCCTTCCTCATCGCCGATAGCAACGAGAGTGTTTGCTATTCGAGCGGTCAGTGTCTAGCATAATCATATCCCTGGAGTCCAGGTTCTCTCACTATTACAGGAAGCAATACAGAATGGAAGGGCAAGACGATCCCCTGTATGGCTTACGCAGGAATGGAGATCGTCCGGTCGAGTGTAGAAATATGATGTCTGGTCCTGCCATCCTGTTTCACCAGTAGTGTTAGGCACGATACATGTTCAACGAGGGCTAGGAAAGACCGACCACTGCCATAGGTAGATCGAATTATGGTTCTATTGGCCCGTGTTGCACCAATGCTGCGCATATACAGTTCCCCCGTTGTCTGCAATGTAACGGAACGGCGTATGGGCTTTACAGGAGCCTTAACCTCAAGCGCTTTCGCAAGACTGCATTGCGATTTCGACTCGCTATTCTGATCCGTTCCCGGAATATGGATCTCGTCAACAGCCGTTTCCAGGATCACATCCTCATGTATGCGCGGCGCGACACGGACTTTTCTTAGCGGTGATGACTGGGGAGAGCCTAAGGACGATATAGAGAACTTCCTCTTCCTGCTCGGTGTGCGCACGAGTTCCGTAGACGAGTCCTTCGCAACGCGATTCTCCCCCCCATTCGAGATCCTCGTAAACGCAGGGCCCAGGCGATTGACCAGTGGAGAACTGAGCTCCTTCAGCGCTTGTCGGTTGGTCTTGACATTCCCTGCATTGTTTGCTGCATTGAGTATCGAACGAGGAGTGAAGAACCTCCTAAACGATCGGGGGGTGACTGGAGGAGGTCTCTTGGGTTTGCGTCGAGTACCAGCCTCCGACACTATCGAAGGTGGAGACGACGGGATTTCCTGGAAAGAAGGAACATGGATAGGATCAGACCGTGGTATCTCAGAGGGACCAGGCGTGCTGTCCATTGTGTTGGAAATGAATGTTAAGGGAAGGTCTGCATCAAGAGTGAATGGAGTAGCGTTTCAAGGCCAAAAGGAAGAGAATTGGCCCATAGTGGGGATCTGGAGGGAATGTTCACGTCGCGGAGAACGTCGACCTCGTGTCGTGCCTTTCGTGACGCGATTTGCTCATATAGGAAAGCGGTGAGTGCCTCGTGCACCTATCTCCTAAACCTACGGCGGTCCCTGAGCGCTTACATACTAGACATGTTTTCACTGAGCTCATTCAATCGAAATCCCTAGGTCATCTCCTGAACCTCTACACAGTTGAAGGACATCTGCTGCCAATACGTCAAATTGTCGCCCTAACTATCCTATCTTATTCCTATATCTCACTAAACCTCGTTTTTGGACATTTGACTGAGCCGATACGGCTTAACACCGGCTCCATTCACGAGGACACTCCTGATCTAGCGGCGTCCTTATATCCTACCAGCAGTACACTATCCTCCCAATCTCCATTTCATATTGAAAATCTGCTCCATATCGAGCAACAGGCCGAGCAAAAATTCGCTAAATTTAGCCCTCAGTCCCGTAATGACGATACAAAAGAGATCTTGAGCAATTTTCTAGCGCATTTACCAATGGACGGCAAACGTGTTCTTGCTACATATATTGCAAATTATACAGAGAATACTGCTCCCTCTTCTCTAGCTTCACATTTATACACAGCTGATCTTGCACCAAGTGAATTGTTTTCTAAAAACTGCTCTTATATTTATTATAATCTATCTAACAATCATCTAATAGTGAGAGCATGCGGGGGACAAACTCCAGCTATCACACCGGCTCCTTTTGATAGACCTATTGTAGCTGATGATATCGCCTCAAATATGATCCAATCACCTAGTCGCAAGGACCAAAGTTAAAGCACTTTATCTAAGCAGGGATGGGTATCGATGCGTCGTTAGTGGTATATTCGACTACGCATCCACGATAAAATATCCTAGTATCTCATTTGACCCGATTAAACGAGCGTCAGCTGAGGCTTCCCATATAATCCTATTTGATTGGGGAACTATAAAGAGGATGTCGAAAAAGTTAGGTTTTATTCCCAGGTTTTGTTGACTTTATTTGCTCTATTTCCTGCCCTTGTGAATACTCTTGCGCCAGATTATATTAACGAACCCAAAAAATGTGATAACGTTAATGGTACCACTCAATAAGATATTCGGCTACTTGAATTTTGCGCTTGAATCAACGGTATGTGACTAACCAAGAATGCTAATCTCACTATATACTGATTTATAAGGGGTGAAAATAATTAAGATTATACTCTACCCCGAATTTGAATCCTATTGGACGACATTGCTGACTTCTCCCAACGAGCACGGCGACCGGTTTGTGAAATTGGAAAAACATAATAACAGTCCCTGTGGACTCCCTGATCCGGTACTCTTAGAAACTCACGCAACGATTGCAAGAATTTTCCATGCTTCGGGGAAAGCAGAGCACATAGAAACAATTTTAAGAGACAGAGATGAGACCAAGTGCTTGGCTCCTGATGGGAGTACTGATGTCGGAAGGATCTTGCCGTTGTTACTGGGCTAGAACGCTAGGATAGAGGTGAGGCGGGCTTGGAACCTTTTGTTAGATGTATTATTAGAATTGCGATATTGATTGCAATTTTCACACGTGTGATGCCGCATACATTGTTTAAGTGACGTTGAATTATTCGATAAGGAACAGGGATGGCCTATAAAAGGCTCGCGATATTTTCGGCAGAAGTCCCATTTTGAGATAGTGCCATAGTGAAATTGTCGGCGTGAGAAGCATGCCTGCATAGGTGATCTCTCATATCGTCGTTTGCTGCAGATCATGGAATCTACCAGAGCCCCAGGATCTAGCTTCTTTGTCTATCAAATATAGGTTCAACCCCCCCCCTTAGATTCTAGTCTTCAAGCAAGCATCAAGCAAGCGTCAAGTGAGCAGCTAGCAGTATCTAACGAGCCCTCCAGATAGTCAATGGAATTGCTATGCTTCTGTGACCCAGGATTCGACAGAGATAAGTTCATCTTTGTAGAGAACTAGATTAATCGAAGGCGAAGCATATTGTTATTACTAGGGAGTAAAGAGCTGTTACGGACCAAACATGGAGGGGCACGACTGTGACACCCTGATGAGATGAGACTCTACGGCGCAGCACTAAGGCGAGGCAGACACAAGGTCACGTGACAGGATATATCAATATACCGCAGAAGGGGATACTAGGCGGTATAGGAGGTATATCGGTATACCATGGATGCGGTGCATCAGATAATATAGGAAGGACTGGATATATAAGGACGCTCATTTCCGTCCTGCAATTGTATTTAGTTCTTCGTGATTATTATCTCTATTCAATCTCACTCATTGAATTGGTTACTATTATCTACTACGGGTCAATAAGAACACTACCACTGAGTATACGTACGAGGTGGGCCCTACTTCTGACTTGATCGTTGTTTACTTTGGAGAGACCCTTTGTGACATCGTTATATCAACCCTTCCGCCAGAAGCACTTGACGGGTAGCGTATTGGGCGCTACGCGAAGACTTCCGAAGTACTACGAAGTCACCAGACGAGAACCTAACGTACTTGGTTCGCTTGAGCCTTCCCTAACCACAGCAGATAGATCGATCAAGACCCAGATCCTGGGGCGTAACAAGAGCTTCATCGCGATGAATGAAGTGTGAATTTTATTTTTAGCTTTTATTAAATAAAAATAACTAAGTGATTCTAGATATTGGTCTCGACCCTCTTGATCCTCACAAAATAATTATGTATTTAGCAATAATACCTACATAATGAGGCCTTGATATTTATCATAAGTGCGTCGTTGTTATTATTATAGTGTGGCAATAGAAAATAAGAAAAAAAACTCAAACTTGGTTTGGCTTTCTACTGCTTAAACAGGAAGGCGGTCACTCTCCCCGCTGGTCTTCTGCCCGGAGATTTTGATTTTTTTCGAGCATCGACACTTTTTTTCCGCGATATTAAGAGCTCTGTCCCCAGCTCCGTGAGCCTTTGCTCCGGTCATTCGTTTTCTTTCAGCTCTGATAATGGCGCCCATCAAGCGCAAGGGCAATTCTGGCCCAGATACAGCTTCCCGTCAGCCACAGAAGCGGGCAAGAGTTGGAGAAGACGAGCAGAAGAAAGATCAAAAGAAGCGAACGGAGGAACAAGCGACTAAGCCTAGAGCTTCAGAGCTGTCCGTCCTGCGCGACGATGAGCCAACATTCCCCCGTGGTGGCGCCAGTGTTCTTACTCCCTTAGAACGAAAGCAAATTCAAATCCAAGCCACAAAGGATGTGCTGTTCGAGCAGAAGGGAGCGAAGCCATCCGCGAACTTTGATGAAGAGGACGAAGAAGATGTTGCAATGGAGGATGCTGGTGAAGCTGCGACTGCAGCCAAGAAGAAACCTCGCAAGGGCAAAGCGAAGGGGAAGAAGTCGGAAACGCAAGCCGACGACAAACAGGCGGTCAGGATTGAAGCACTCAGTTTCAAGGTACGATTTTATCATCTTTCTCAGATTGTTATGCTTTATATGTGCTGATTCGTCCAGCGTATTGTGCCTGGATCTATGATTCTAGGTCAAGTCTCGAGCATCAGTGCGAATGATATCGGCCTTTCTCTACCGAATAACCTGACGGGTTATGCCCCTCTGACTGCGGTCTCCCGAACGTTGGATCAGAAGATCGAGAATTTGCTGAAAGAGGACGCAAGTGAAGATGAAGAGGAGGATGAAGATGATGAGGATACGGTAGATTTGAGGGCATACTTCCGCCTGGGCCAATACCTTCGGGCCTATGTGACTTCTGCCGGAACCGGGGCTGATGCTTCTGCCAAGAGCAAAAAGAAGATCGAGCTGTCTGTTGATCCAAGGCAGGCCAATTCCGGTCTTTCGAAATCAGATCTAGTTGTGAACGCTGTTGTTCAAGCTTCAGTCGTGAGTGTAGAAGATCATGGTCTAGTCATGGATCTAGGCATCGAGGGTGCTGATGTCAAGGGCTTCATGTCGTCGAAGGAGATCGATCCCGAAGTTGAGTACTCGAGCATCAAAGAAGGTTCTGTCTTTCTGTGTGTTGTCACGGGACATAATTCAAGCGGAAATGTCGTGAAGCTTTCCGCAAATATTCAAACTGCGGGCTCAATCAAAAAGGCCCACTACCTGAGCTCAGCGCCTACAATCAATTCCTTCCTACCAGGAACTGCAGCAGAGATCCTCCTTACTGATGTGTCCGAGAATGGTATGGTTGGAAAGATTATGGGAATGCTGGATACAACAGTCGACCTGGTACATTCCGGGGCAAACTCGGGGAACGAAGACTTGATGAAGAAATTCCACAATGGTGCCAAGATCAAAGGACGTCTTATTTCCACATTCCCAGCTGCGGAACCGTTCAAAGTTGGCTTCTCAATCCTGGATCACGTCCTCAGGTTGACTACGGCTGGCCATGGTTCCGGTCCCTCGAAAGATGGGCCCTCGATTTCTGCAGTAATCCCTGAAACGAAGGTTGTCAAGGTGGAACCTGGCCTTGGTATCTACGTTGAAGTCGGTTCAGCCAATCATCTTGGTTTTGTGCATATTTCCAAGCTCTCAGATGGCAAGGTGGAGAGTATCTCCGCGGAGCAGGGACCGTTCAGAGTTGGTTCTACGCACGAGGCGAGAGTCATCGGTTATAATGCATTGGATAATCTCTATCTCCTGTCTTTCGAAAGAAGTGTCATTGATCAGCCATTCCTTCGTCTTCAAGATGTGACTGTGGGTGCGGTTGTCAAGGGGAAGATCGAGAACCTCCTGATTGGGCCCACTGGTGTTGACGGCTTGATCGTGTCTTTGGCCGACGGCATCAGCGGTCTTGTACCGTCCATGCATTTTGCTGACGCACAGCTGCAGCATCCTGAAAAGAAGTTCCGGGAAGGCATGACAGTATCCGCCAGGATTCTCTCTGTCAACCTTGAGAGACGTCAGATCAGGTTGACTCTGAAAAAGAGTCTTCTGAACAGTGACTCGGCCATCTGGAAAGACTATCATGATATTGTTCCAGGAGCCCAGTCCCCGGGAACCATCGTGAATATTCAGTCTCACGGTGCCGTCGTTCAATTTTATGGTTCTGTTCGAGGTTTCCTCCCTGTTTCTGAAATGAGTGAAGCTTATATCAAGGACCCCTCGCAACATTTCAGACAAGGCCAGGTCGTCAATGTTCATGCTCTCAGTGTAGATGCATCTCTCGGAAAATTGGCTGTCTCCTGCAAGGACCCGACAACATTCTCCGACAACTACAGAAAGGCCTTTGAAAACATCCACCCCGGGCTTCTAGTTACTGGTACCGTCTTTGAGAAATCTACTGATGATATGCTTCTGAAGCTGGAAGACTCTGGTCTCATTGCACGCTTGGAGGCTCAGCATCTGGTCGATGGCTCTATTTCCAAGCAGAGTTCTGCTCTTTCTAAGATTAGGGTTGGACAGAAACTCAACGACCTTCTTGTTCTAGACATTCAGAGGGCACACCGTCTGATCAAGGTGACAAGCAAACCTAGTCTCAAGAAGGCTCTGAAGGAGGGAGCTCTCCCCGAAAAATTCGAAGACCTTCAAGAAGGAGCACAAGTCACTGGCTTCATCAGAAATATAACTCTGAACGGCGTCTTTGTCGAATTTTTCGGTGGCCTTACTGGATTAATTCCGAAGCGTCTAGTGAGTGACGAGCGTGTCAACGCGCTGGATTTCGGAATGATCAAATCAGAGCCGATCTCTGCTACTGTTCACTCGATTGATGGCGACTTCCGGAGATTCATATTGAGTATGAAACCTAGCGAAGCTACGCGTGCGGTTCCAAAGGAACGGAAAGAGAAAGAACCCGTTCGTGGGGAGGATGTTGCGAATCCTGTTGACGACGAGATCAAGACTGTATCGGACTTGACTGATGGACGAATCACAAAGTGCAAGATCGTTTCAATTAAGGAAACCCAGATCAACGTCCACCTAGCAGATAATCTCCAGGGACGGATTGATGTCTCTGAATTTTTCGATAAGTGGGAGGATATCAAGGACCGCAAGCGCCCTCTGCGGTTCTTCCGTGTGAAGCAAGTCTTGCCTGTGAGGGTTCTGGGTATCCACGATGCCCGTAGTCACAAGTTCTTGCCTATCAGTCATCGCACTGGCAAGTTCCCGGTCTTTGAGCTTTCCGCGAAACCTAGTTTCTTGGAAGCTGCTGATCCAACTCCTCTGGGCCTCGACCAGATCAAAGTCGGGTCTTCTTGGTTGGGTTTCATTAACAATATTGCTGATGACTGTCTCTGGGTTAACCTGTCGCCTAATGTCCGCGGCAGGTTGCGTGCTATCGATCTTACTGACGACCTGTCTCTCTTGGCTGACATTGAGAAACACTTCCCTGTTGGCTCCGCGTTGAAAGTCAATGTCACCGGTGTTGACCTTGAAAAGGGTCGACTCGACCTTTCTGCCAAGCAGAATTCCAGCCAGTTATCCTTGACTGATTTGTCTGCCGGTATGGTTCTCCCAGGACGGGTCACGAAGGTCTCCGAGAAGCAAGTTATCATGCAACTCAGTGAGACTGTCGTCGGCGTTGTTTCCTTGATCGACATGGCAGACGATTATTCCAAGGTCAACCCCGCCGTGTACCACAAGAACGAAGTCCTTCGTGCCTGTGTTATCGGGGTGGATGTTACTAACAAAAAGGTGGCTCTATCCTTGCGGCCTTCAAAGGTCCTTAGCTCGTCTCTCTCTGTCCAGGATCCGGAAATATTATCATTGAAACAGCTGAAGGTGAACGACGTTGTTCGCGGTTTTGTACGAAGAGTAGCTGATAACGGACTGTTTGTGACTCTTGGTCACGATATCACGGCCTACGTCCGCGTGTCTGACCTGTCAGATTCCTATCTCAAAGAGTGGAAGGATGAGTTCCAGTCAGACCAGCTTGTAAAGGGAAGGGTCATCCTCGTAGACCCTGAAAACGACAGGGTCCATCTGAGTCTGAAGGAATCCGTTCTTGACCCGAACTACAAGACTCCTATCACCATCCGCGACCTGAAGCCTGGTCAGATCGTGACCGGAAAGGTGCGGAAGGTCGAAGAATTTGGTGCTTTCATCGTTGTGGACGGCTCCGCAAATGTGAGTGGTCTCTGCCATCGCAGCGAGATGGCCGATCGGAAGGTCGAGGATGCTAGGACCCTCTTCGAAGAGGGTGATATCGTGAAAGCCAAGGTTCTCAAGGTCGATCCAAAGAAGGAAAGGATCTCCTTTGGGTTAAAAGCATCTTACTTCGCAGGACAGGAAGACGAAGATGACAGCGACGATGAAGAGGACAGTGAGGACGGTATCAGCATCGATGGGCTGGGAGGAGTGGATGTCGAGATGAGTGAAGACGGCAGCGACGACAGCGATGATGATGACGTCTCCATGGGTGGTGTTGACCTAGAGGATGGCAGCGAGAACGATGAGAGCGAAGACGAACAGCCCGCCGCCATTGAAAAGGATGATTCCGGACTTGGGGGCTCAGGTGGTCTCGGCGGAAGTGGCTTCGATTGGAGCGGCAATATCGATGGAGAGGAAGAGAAGACGGCTCAATCCGACTCTGATGATGATCAGGCCTCGAAGAAAAAGAAGAAGCACCGCAAGCCGGAAATTCAGGTCGACCGGACTGGAGAGCTGGATGCCCGTGGCCCGCAGACAGTGGCTGACTACGAACGTCTCTTGCTTGGAGATCCTGATTCGTCGCTGTTGTGGCTCCAGTATATGGCATACCAGATCGAACTGGGTGAAGTTGAGAAGGCGCGAGAGATCGCGGCGCGTGCCCTGCGATCTATTAGCATTGGTCAGGATACTGAAAAGCTGAATGTCTGGGTAGCGTCGCTGAACTTAGAAAACACCTACGGCAATGATGAGACACTAGAAGAAGTGTTCAAGCGTGCCTGCCAATACAATGACACCCAGGAAATCTACGAGCGGATGATCAGCATCTACATCCAGTCAGGGAAGAATGACGTAAGTTTCCGTTATCTTGACGCCTCTTTCCATCAAACAGTGACTGATCAAATTTTTCATTACAGAAAGCCGATGAGCTCTTCCAGACTGCCTTCAAGAAGAAGGTCTTCCAGTCCGCCATTAACTACCACAACTATGCCAACTTCCTCTTCGATACCATAGCTGCGCCGGAGCGTGGTCGCGCCCTGCTTCCCCGTGCTCTCCAAGCCCTTCCTTCTCACACTCATGTCGACGTCACATCCAAGTTCGGCCAGCTCGAGTTCCGTTCACCTAACGGAGATGTGGAACGTGGCCGCACCGTGTTCGAGGGTCTTCTCTCCTCATTCTCCAAGCGTGTCGATCTGTGGAACGTGCTCCTGGATCTGGAAATTAAGCTTGGTGACCAAGAGCAGGTACGAAGATTGTTTGAACGAGTTCTCGGAATCCGCAGTGCCAACAAGGGTGCTGCCGTCGCTCCTGCTGAAGGAGGCAAGAAACTCAAACCGAAACAGGCCCGATTCTTCTTCAAGAAATGGCTCTCCTTTGAGGAGAAACTGGCCGAAGAAAGCGGCAATGAGAAGATGGTTGAGGAGGTCAAGGCAAGAGCTGCAGACTACGTCAAGTCTCTACAGGAGGAGTAAATTACTGTACAGTTGTTGCATTTTGCACATTATGAAACCGACAAAAGTTTCTGAACTTACGTGGACCAGGTGTTATGGTGCGATCGAACATATTTTTCTGTTTTCATAAACTATGGTATATAGATATTGGCTTGTTTCAACGGAGATACCATCCATCTACTATCTTGACCAAAAGTTTTTACGATTTGCTTCCCGAGTCTGATCCCAAACGGACGAATGTTACCAGAAACGCAGTCAGTGTATTTCCTTTCGGCAGTCTTCCCCCAGCACTTGTAACCCTTTTTTTTTTCCATGTGACGGATATCTTATTATCTACACTTGCGGAGCTATATGTACCGTATACGGGATTTGTAAATCGTATAACACCAAAGTTCCCTTGAGGCCCTCTATAGGGACTCGGTTTCCATTATGAGGTTATATGTTAGGCAAAAAAAGTTTTACACCGCTGAAGGTTCGCAAATAATAAACGCTCTTTTCCCTTGCGAGGTAATTCAACCCTGCTGCCTCCTCTCCGCCATGAGTCTCCGATATTCCTCCACAATACTCTTCCGCTCACCAGCCAGCTCCTCTCTTCGTCGAAGACTTCCCGCTGCATTAGGCACGTTGGCAACATCAACCCGCGCCCCTCTTCGCACCTTGAACACCTCTCTTGGTTTTGTCAATTGTGGCGGAGCCTGTACCACTTCCAACGGATTAATGGGTCTTGAGGCGCGATCACGCTCCTTGAGCCTCGCCCATGGATCATCATCATCATCGTCATCAACGTCGAGGTCTAGGCCATTCTTGCCCTTCTTCTTTTTCTTGGATTTACCGCCCTTCTTCTTAGCCTTGCCTTTACCCGCCTCTGTCTCCCATTCCTTCCATAGATCTAACTGCTCCTCCATCTCTGCCTCAATTTCCTCGCGCTCTTCCTGCTCACGTTCTTGGATCTGTGCTTCCTCCTCTCGCCACTGGCGCTGTAGTCGTCGTAGATGCTTCTCATGCTTCGTCTGTCGCTCCTCCCTTAGCTTTGGTAGGTTAGCAGAGGATGGATTCTTCGATTTTTGAATCCCAGATAGAGGTAGCGCCATATTGACTCGCGCAGAGTAATCAGATAATTTCTCTCCGGGAAGGATCTTCGGGATCGCAGGATTGTTATTCGATGAGGAAGATTCAGTCTTCTTCGCAGGCTTTTCGTTATCACCACCTGCACCGTCCCGCTTGCGCTTCTTGTTATTCGTGCCATCATCCAATCCGGAAGGCATCCGGCCCGTCTTCTGCAGCTGCATTAATCGCGCAAAGGCTTTGGGCGTGTCGTCTGCGAGGTTGGTGGATCGCGACTTCGAGCGGTTCTTCTTCTTGTTTGCGGCTCCATTTGCGGTATCGGTATTCTTCTTGTTCTTGTTTTTATTCTTCTGATCTGCTTCACGGACAGGAAGAGGCTTTGCGAGCGTAGTGGGTGGGAGGTCGTAGATGCTGTCGTTGAATTTTTACAGTTAGCGGAAAACATCCCCTATTCTGCGATCGTGAGTAGAAAGTATACACTTACGACTCATCATTTTTCCGTCTCTTGTGCTTGTGAGGCATCTTGATTTAATTTCAAAAGCCCACACCGAAGGAATGGTGTGAGACTGTTGTTGTGCTGGCGATGCTGTTTTTTGAGTGTCGCGCTTGGACGACGACTTTTTTTGCTCGAGCTTCGGGGCCCGCAAAATCTAATCGCGATCTAGATAAGATCCCGCTTATCGGCCCTTGCTCTGTCCCACTCTTCTCCTAACAGGTCCTTTTCAGTACGAGATGTTTTGCGTCATCGTCTAAAGAAGGTTGTTTGGACGGCTAGTTGGAATTGTGGGAAATACTCAATTAGCTGATCTCTTAATTCTTTATTCTTTCTGTTTTGCGGGTGAAGTCTCAAGGTCTATTTTTCGTTGATGGTAACAGTAACCAATCAATTCCCACAACTAACTACTATACGCACCAAGGCTAGCAGCAACGAAGCTCAATGCTCGGACGCTCACGCGACATGTGTGGCATCAGAGAAGATGAGCATTCGGTCGACTTTTCACGGTCTCCATGCTGGCCCTTGAGATATACGGGGTGGCTCGAGTCGTCCGCGGCTATACTTGATTAGGAACGCAGCATTTTGCTTGAACGTAGCATTCTTCTCGTTTCCAATGGAGTCCCAGGTGGAAGAAGCAAAGACTCATGGCAGAAGTCCTTTATACCGTTTATTATATCTAATCCAGCATCTACCAGTCTTTGACTGGGGAGGATCATCCCCAATGCTCAAAGATGCTGCGTTATTATTCTATCCTAGCGTGGGCTAACACGACTGAAATTTATTTTAACCCACTCATCAGCTAGAAGCTTAAATAGACACCAAGAATAATTCCTGAATAATCATAGCAGATGCTCGAGCAAATCCTTAAAAAAAATTACAACGGTGCGGACCGAACCACCAGATTAGTATACATGTCCCGTGGCCGCGGAGGCTGCCGGCCGTTCCGCACGGATGCCAGTTCATCTTGACTATCGGCCCGAAAAAATCAAGCTTTTTTTGGGTGCCGGGGTCTACATATTTCGTTTTAATTAGGGTCCTGGAGTCATCGGGAATCACCCCGGGTTTTTAGGGTTCCCGGGACCCGGGGAATCCGGATCAGGTCAGGGGAAGGGAAGCTAGTCTCGAGGATGCAGATCTGGGACGGGACGCCAGAGTCCATTGTGTCAGAAGTGATGAAAGATGGGATCTAGATGGCTATGTGTTAGAGTAGGAGGAACTTGCGTTTGATCAGAATGTTTACGTGCAATTGGTGCAAAAAAAAAAGCTCAAGCAAGACATAGTACGGAGTAAGCGGACCGGTAACCTCCTCGTTCCAGTGGTATCTAAGAGGCGTAAGAATGCACCAGGAATCTGTTTCTTCTATTGTCTTCTCAGACATGGAGAGGAATAAGCCGCAAGATATTTGGCGAAACTTGAAAGCGGCCAGCAGCGGGCCCACTAGTCATAACGTCTAGAATATTGGACTGGGGTTCTAGGTGGCAACTGACAATGGGAATGAGAATCACTGCACGATGTCTCGCGAATTTCATCCCACACATCATGGTTTTCGAGGATGGATGTTAGATGCCTATTTATAGATAGGTTAGTTGCTATGGCGTCCTACTTTTTGCTAAGTTTCCTTCGACTGGTGATTTGGTATGTACATAGTAAAAAAAAAAGCTTAACCATGAAAGTTCCCATCCTCAGTTAGTCGTACGTACTCCGTAGAAACTGAAAGCGGGGAAAGGCGTGAGGAGAAGACCATGTAAATGACGACGGTCCCTTGGTTAATATGGACAACTCATCTGAAAGTCCCAGGATAATTCGACTGATCCGTGGTTGCGGCTGACACGGCATCTGAGACGATTGGAGACGTAGTCCTGTATACCTCTCTTCCCTATTGAGGCCACGACGCAAGTCTGTCCAAAATGCCTCGTTTTAGTTTCTTGGATCGACATAATGATCAGCCCATATTGCGTAGACGACGAGGTATGGTATGGGTCAGCAACCAGAAGATCATTGCTCTATGAGTCCCACCGACGGAAAGAGTATCCAGAGGATCACCAAGTGTACATGTGAGATTTAAGAAGCGATAAAAAGCGGAATGGGGGCTTTCTCTTCATAACCCGTCGCCAGGACAAGAGACCTACCGGTTTCGGTCCTGTCTGCAATAATACTGGTAGCTGTGACAAGGATGAACCTTGAGGTCTAGGTGGCCACAGGCAACTTCGAGCGAATGTGGACTTCTTAGCGGATTTTATTTGGTATGGTTCCCTATACGAATCAGAGATGGATGAAATGTCGCTGTGGCGTTACCCACGGGAGGTCCGTGTAGGGCGAGTTTTCGCTGGAACCAAGCATGAGGGGCATTTCCCTAGAGGGGAAATCCTACCTAAAATGTTATACTGATGGATGACCCTGTACGCACTAATTATTATTGTAACACTTTGGTGAAATAGGCCCAAAGCCTATCGTTGAAAGCCTTTTTCGCGGTTGTTATAGAATTGGTGTGGTTTTCGGGCGGCTCTCTCTGATAACGGTAGAAGGTATAGAACGTAGATGACCTGCAAGACGGTACCGCGTGACTGGACGACATTCTTCCTAAAATCTGTGGTAGAGATAGCAGGAATCTTTCTCATTGCACTCAGGATAGACAAATCTGGCGCGTGTGTTAAGTGTTGGCGGAGCACGCATGGCGGTGTCTGTCTGGTCTGTCAGTCGCCGCTATGGTTGTGGACCAATGGACCAGGATGCTGGAAGCGCGTGGCTCTAGCTAGGTCCGTGGTAAGTTATGGCTCCACGGCCCCAGACCAGACTCAGTGACAAGGCTCAGCTTATTCGCTTCGAACCATCATACCCAAAGGAGGGTAGAGAAGGGCTGAGTGTGTGTGTCAGCCCCTGGGTTGAGAGTAGCACGGTCCAAGGGAAAAGACGGAGCGCTAAGAGAGACGAGATGGGCAGTTGTCAAGTCAAAAGGAGCCCATATGCCCCTCTGGGGCTCCTCGAGATCCCATCGATTGCCTCTTCAAGCCACAAAAAGACTCTGGCGCCATTTTGTCCATCTATCGGCGGTCTTTGCGCTTGGAACATCCCGACCGACCTGGCTGGCCCGATGTCGCCATCAGTGTGGAGGAGTTAAATATACCCTCGAGAAGACAGAAAAAGCGTTGTCCGGTGCAGGGGAAGTATCGAAAATCAAGACCAGACCAGCGGATTTCCCATCCGACCAACTTGACCAAGCTTTTTGGAGCTCAGGAACGGGCGTCCAGGGCAGCGAATCGACGATGTCCTCGTCCTCCCGGACCTTCCGTTCCCCGGAACATCAGCCTTATGATGACAATATCGCTGATCAGAACGGTCCGCATCATGCTTGGCTCACTTCCCCGCGCAACTCTTCAAGTCATGAAGAAGACGAAGAGGCCGTCGAGCTTCTCAAGTCAGGCTTACGGTTTCCCAGCGAATCTGTTTCTGAAATCAAGCTAGAACAAGAGCATTATTCGGGATTGTTTCGAAGTCGATGGAGCAGACTCCGGACAGCTTTGGCCCGAGTTCGATCGGGTTGGAATGATTCTGCAAGGGCCAACGATGTGCATTTGGGCCGTGCGCAGAAACGGCCCATAAAATGCAGAAAGATGCGTTGGTTACTGTACTCCATCATCGCCTTCTTTACCATGCTGTAAGCTCGAACTACACGATGTCTGTCACTAAGCTAGTGATTAATAATCTTACTACTAGGGGCTTTATTCAGTTCTTCGTTCTGGCTTGCGCCGTCATCATCTCCTTCTTCCCCGACGAGGTAGAGCGGACAATTGGAGATTGGGGTAAACCGGGCCAACCGACAGAAGGTCTGCGGCACTGGCCGACGGACGCGACCAGGGATATCGTGCCGGTGGCATGCCACTCGCATAATGACTACTGGAGAAAGGTCCCTCTCTTTTCGGCATTGCAGGCAGGCTGCATAGGTGTCGAAGCAGACGTCTGGCTGGCGGAGGATGAGCTCTATGTAGGTCACAGCACGTCAGCTCTGACTCGCAACCGTACATTGAGGAGTCTCTATGTCGACCCGCTCATTGAACTGCTGGAGAAGCAGAATCCGGTGACACACTTTCATCCGAACAAGGATAAGCCGTTCAACGGCGTCTTTGACACAGATCCGTCCCAAACGTTGATTCTTCTCATCGATTTCAAGACTGACGGACCAGCGACATGGCCACACGTGGTGTCGCAGTTATCACCTCTGCGTGATCGTGGCTATCTTACATACTTCAATGGCAAGGAAGTGGTGCAAGGTCCAGTCACCGTTGTCGGAACGGGAAACACTCCCTTCGACCTGCTGACTGCGAACTCCACCTATCGTGATATATTCTTCGATGCGCCACTTGCTAAACTGGAAGATGAAAGTCCCCCAGAGGCAGTTCCGGAAGGTCACCCGTTGCCGAAAACACTGAATTCAAAACGTCTACCCCACGGTTTAGGTCAGGGTCATTCCGGCCTACCGAGTGATGTTTCTCCGGATACTTTCAATGCTACCAACAGCTACTACGCTTCTGTGTCTTTCAAGAGGTCCATTGGGTCTCTCTGGCATTTCCACCTCACGCCCCGGCAGATGGAACGGATCAGGGTACAAATCCGCGGTGCACATCGCCGTGGCTTGAAGGTACGATACTGGGGACTGCCTCATTGGCCCCGAAGCCTCCGAAACCACATTTGGAACATCCTCGTCCAGGAGGGCGTCGATATTCTGAACGTAGATGACTTAAGGAGCGCTACGAGAAAGGACTGGACTCGAAAGCCTGTCAGCTGGTGGTTCTATTGACAATTCACCGTTGAACTTACAGAAGTATATACCCTTGTGTTCTCTCTGATATACTAGGACGACATGATTTACTTGGTCAGCAATTGCATGATACATTTTTCCCCGGATGTGGCGTTTGAGAGAGATGGTCTCATGGAGCGATGAATCTTTTTTCTGAAGTTGGGTCCACGTTTCTTAGGAGGCGCTTTTGCAACATTACGTGAGAATGGATCTTAAACCGCTAGATACCACGGACGATTTCCCATGTTGGTTATTTAGACATTTCCTATTTTATTACGTGATGCACCATATCATACATATATTATAAACCTATTAAATCATATACAGGAATTCTCAAACGGCATATAATAGCACAACAGCATAAAATTCGGGGTATCCACCGGTAAACTTGTGGCAAAATCTTCATAGTCCTCTTCTTGAGATGTTCACATGCAGAGAGCTTCCAGTAAAAGTAGCATGAAAGATCTATAAACAGAACAAAGCCTCTTCCCCAAACTCTCTGATGATACTGCCTTCTTCCCGCACCATTCTTCCCAGCCAGTCCCTAGCTGTTTCGAAATCCTTAGCTCCAAACTTCACCAGCACGAAGCCAGCCCGGACCTGCGCTGCCGTCCAGGTCACGTCATGTTGCTGGAGCTTCATTGTAGATGGAGCGGCGTCCGTCGTCGAGGACCAATTTCGACCGCCAATACGAGGCTGACATGTGAAACTTTGTATGATAAAGGAGGCGAGACTGTCGAAGACCGGTCCGTAGAGGATCAATGTCCCCACGATACCGTGAGGTCGCGTCCGCTCGCGGATAAGAGTGCTATTGTGATTACCCTCGTCTGTGTCGATGTCCTGTCCAGGTCTCGTCTCATCGTCGAGAATGACTGAATCTCGCAATAGCAGTCTCTTCTTCTCACCCGTACCATCAACGGACCAGACTTCATTCCTGCCCTTCCAGAGATGAAAGTCCCAATTCTCCCCGCGCGACGTCCGACCTTGTGTCACCCAGTCCAGCACGCAGAGACTACTCCGTTCGTTGCCCGTTACGCTTCCATCGACTGTGAACTTCTGAATCTGCTCATACCGACTATCTTTGAATGGAGCAGATGGATCAGGCAAGTAGCAGAGCGCCGCTTGGCTTCCGATATGGACGTCCAGAACCTGTCTGCTCATGTCATCGTTCGATTGTTTGCCCGGGGCTATTCCTTCATTTCCGCTTCCGCGTTGATTTGATCTCCCGGCAGCAGCGGTCTTGAATATCTTCGTGGTACCCTGCGGTGTTGTCACGACGAGTCTCGTGCGCGGATGTAGCGTTATCGAGACGTCGATCTGATCGCCGGGCAGTAGGCCTCCGCCGTAGGTGAGAAGGTAGAGGTGGATAGGTCGTGTGGCGCATGGTAGTACGGACGATTCTGGTGTGAATCCAACTTCACGAGAGAGGAGCTTTAGAGGGTACTTGTAGGTCAATGTCGTAAGGGTCGGGATAGAGGGAGGAAGTAGAGAGAGGACGACTTCTCCTTTGCCGGGGCTGGCGACGGATGACGCGAAGGGAGAGTTCCAAGTCATTCCGAAGGAAGTCTACCGCTTATGTGCTTTGTCTTGCGTGAATTAGTGAAGAAGAATCTGGAGCAATGGAAGGCAGGATGCTCTGGACGTGCTGTATCATCATGTCTAGATTCGGAAACGCTTATCGCGGCGATCTCATGTACTGCGGTTGGTACCAAGATGGAATCCCTGCATCAATTCATCATATAATTTCATTGATAAAGGCTATCTGTCAATGCGATCGCATACAAGCAATAATTCAAGCCGTCCATTTCCTGCTGGATATGGTAAAGGCACGAGCAGCAACGCGGGGAAGTCCGTCAAGCCCCAGATAGGAGCTTGAGATAGGGCTTAGGGCTCTTGTAGTCAGATGCTTTATCAATAATACACGCTAGTAAATTACTGCGTATCGGCGTGACCGGGGACGGGAAACAACAACTGCGGGCAATCTTAGGGAAAGTCGCGTAGCTCTTCCTGGCGTCGACAATTCACGAGCGTCCAAGTCGACAAACCCCGCGGCCTTCCCTTCACTCACCCAGTCCCCACACCCTCTCTGAAACGGGACGACGCGAAGATTATCCAGTTGATTTGTGCTCTATTTGTCTGATCTTCCAAATCGTTCAGCGCGTCGACCTGGTGGACGCGACGTCCAAATTTCCCGATCCGACAAACCGAGAGTTCGTCGCGTAACCACCGTGAATGCTTTTCGAGTGCGATATACATTGGTCGACGTAGCATACCTTCTAATCAATCGGTCGCGATTAAATTGTCGATGAGTGCGTGATCACACCGACCAGAGACAATGGAAACCGGGTCCCAGAACGGGCTGCACTCCTCGAGCCCAGAGACGGAGCAGGAGCAGAACGGCGTGTCATCTCCTCCAGCAAACAGAAGAAAATCCAGCCGTGCTGTCCGGAAACCAGAGCTATTTTCACAAGCAAGTTACAGCACGAACAATCGCAGTAAACGCAAACGCGATACCCCTCGCGACGACAGTGACAGTGAAAACGACGAAGAGGAAGACGGAGAGCAAGAGAACGCGTCGGAATCCGAAAGCGATGAAAAGGAGGATGACGATGCTGATGAGGAGGAACTAAGAGAAAGGAGAAAAGCGGCGCGCAAGGCAGCGGCGAAGAGGAAGTCTGCAGCCAGAGGAAAGCCGAAATCGCAATCAACGCGCGTCGCGAAGAAGCCTAGGATAACTACCAACGGCACCGGAAGGCGTCTCGCCATCCGAAGTGCCACGAATGGGAAGCAGGTCTCACGACCTAGAAAACCAGTGGTTAAACCCAGTCTGAATGGCCCCGAGGAGGGTCTCTTTGGTACGTCTGCCGGCTTCTGTTGGCCGCCGGGCAAGTGCTGACATTTATCTCATAGGGGAGGTCTTCGTCGAGGACCATCCGCTTGATGCTGTTGCAGCTGAATGGCTGACACAATGTCAGCGGGACAATGTCAGTGCGATGCGTGACTTGGTTAATTTCATTCTGAGGTGCACTGGAACGGATCTCAAAGTCGAAAACTCGGATATCGAAGACATTGACAATGTCGCCAGAAAGGTCACTGATCTGGAGGAAGAATACAGGGCTCAGGATATCACGGAATATCCACTGATATCAAGGGCGAAGGAATTTCGCACTTTTCGATCAGAACTGGAAGAATTCTCGGAGACGCTCATACGAACTCTCCACCACTCATCTGTCCTTTACAATGACAAACCGCTCACGGATAACATATTTACATGGGTAGGGACAGTGTCCGATTCAAGTCTGAGACCATTCAGACATACTGCGACCTTGATTTCTCTGTCCATGTCGTCAGCCCTATGTGACATCGCCCATGAAGTAACATCTACGGTGTCAACATCTCGCAAACAACTGGAAGCCGAGAAGAAGAAGAAGACGGTCAATAAAGGTAGAATGAGTACGATTCAGCAAGCTATCCAGGAAGGGGAACAGAAACTAGAAACCATCGATGAGATGTTGAGAGACGCTTTTCAATTCGTTTATATGAATCGATATCGGGACGTTGAATCCAAGATCCGTGCAGACTGTGCACTCGCCTTGACTCGCTGGATGCGCAGCTACAGAGAGATGTACTTCGAGGGCCAATATCTCCGATATCTAGGATGGACGCTGTCAGACACTGTGGCGCACACGAGAGCTGTAGTGGTGGCAGAGGTGCGAAAGCTTTTCACAAGCAAGGATAACATTCCAGCTTTGCGGGCCTTCACAGATCGCTTCCGTCCCAGGCTAGTGGAAATGGCAACACGGGATGCAGATGTCGGTATACGCGCACACACAGTTGAAGTATTAGACCTCCTTCGGGACGCTGGCTTACTTGAGCCTGCCGATATCGACACCGTCGGTCGACTTGTGTTCGATATGGAACCGAGGGTGAGGAAAGCGGCAGGTCGCTTCTTCGTTGCTAACGTCGAGGATGTCTTCGAGGCAAATACTGAGGAGGTTGCTGAAGAACTCAACGAAACTTTTGCGGACGAGGATGAGGATGACCTTGAGTCTCCTAAGCGTTCGTGGATCAAATTCAAGTGTCTTGTAGATATCCTGCAGGCTTACGACCAACAGCAAGAAGAGGACGAAGAAGAGAAACCGGCGGTGACTTCACGGGACTTCTTGTCAGGCGTGCCCACCGACTCACGGTTTGTGCTTGCCACTGAAGCCATATATCCACACCTCAAGGAACTGGCACAATGGCAGTTTTTAGCCGGTTACTTGCTCTATGACCACTCGCAGATTCCGGATGAACCGGATGCTGATGATACCGCCAGTTCGATCAAAAAGCTGTACAAACTCGAGGAAGGGCAGGAGGTGATATTGCTCGAGGTGTTAGGTTGCGCAGTGAAGCTTCGAATATTAGAAATCGCCCAGTCTGATGGCGATAAGCGAGGACGAAAATCGAAGATTCAGATGGAAAAGATACCAGAAATGCAAGAAGAGATCGCCCATGATCTGGCTCGGATTATTCCACGGCTCCTGAATAAGTTCGGTGCTGTTCCGGAGGCTGCTTCTGCTGTACTGCGTTTAGAACATCTGGTCGATCTGAACAAGATACAGGACTTCCAGAAAGATGCAACTGCTTATTCATCGCTATTGAATGACATCAATAAGCAGTTCTTAACACACTCTGATCACGATGTTCTTGCTGAAGCGACGGTGGCCTTCCTGCACGCCAAGACATCCGATGAAATGAAAGAAGTCATGGAGAGCAAAGTTCAGGAGTTGTGGGACGATATGATCGATACACTTGCTGTTCTGACACAGGAGAAGGATGTCCAAAGAGGGACAGCGCTTTCCCGTTCGACCCTCACTGGACTCACGAATACGGTGACGAGGATTGCCAATCTTTCAAGCATAACTGATTGCACGAGTATCCTCGAGATAGCCCTCTCTTCAAAATCGAAGAAACAAAAGGCCCGCCCCGAAGCACCTTTCAATATCTTGATTCATTTGGCGAAGCGAGGTCTGCGCGCAGATGAAATAGATGAGGATGACGAAGACCAGGAAGAACTTGCCAGGTTAGAGAAGGAGCTGGTTTCGAACAGCGTTAGAACACTACTTTTCTACTTCATGTGGAAGGTACAAAGCTTGACCGCAGCTCTGAACTCGGGAAACGCTTCGTTCGATACAGCTTTCTTCGAGGCTCTCGCTAAAAGTCGTGAGGTCTTCGTGGCGGCCCTCACATCCATTCTGCGGAAGCGCTCCGGTCTAGACGACTTGCGCTTTATTGCCACTATAACTCTGCTTGATTTGCATATTCTCTTCGCGACCCTCCGTCAGGCAGGCCGAAATGGTGAAGAAGCCTCGAACATCGACGATGAGATTATTACGCAGAAACAGAGCCTGATTCACGAGATTGCTCCGGAAACTCAGAAGCTCATCTTCCGCATTCATAGCTCTGCAGAGCGCAGTTTAGCTAAATTGACGCGCCAAGTGCTTGAGCCAGCTGAGGACGATGAGCCGTTAGACTCTGACGACGAAGTTAACCGTCCACCGAATGATGAAGCAGATGAAACGGAAATCAATGAACGACACCTTGCTAGTGTCCTTGCTGAGCAGAGATTATGTGAAATAACAGGGAAGATTGTCCTCGCAATGGTCGGGCATGTCATCAGCTCTGGCCAGCAGAAGCAGAGGCTGCTCAGAAATAGAAACCGCTTGGGCCACAATTATAAAGAAGTGCTTGCATTCCTAGATAGGGAAAAGCCGGTGGCGAACATCCGCCGACCACCATCCACGGACAAGCAGGCCGACGCTGGGGCCAACAAGGCTTCCAACAAGGTGAAGTCTGCTGAGAGAGTAGTTGAGGAAGGCGACGAAGAAGAAGAAGAAGAAGAAGAAGAAGAAGAAGAAGAAGAAGAAGAAGAAGAAGAAGAAGAAGAAGTCGAAGAGGATGAGGAAGACGATCTACGGAACAGGGAACTTGTCGAAGATAAGGAATTGGAACCTGGCGAGGACGATAACGAAGAATTGAGTCCACCACCTGACGAGGATGATGTCATGGGCGATTAGTCAGGCCTCCCTTTTTTATTTCTGTGATCTTTTATTATTTTTCACTGGTCCTTCTTATGTCGATATGTGACTACTATTTGAAATAATGGCGGGAGATTTTATATGTATTTGCTCGATGGATGGTCTGAATTGCTGCTATAGTACCATATCCCCGTTCTTTGTTTGCTACCTCTTGCTACCTCTCTGCTACTTGCTGTTACTTCTGTACTGTATTTTCTGAGCCATGATTCAATCTGAATTCTCTGGATTTGTTTGAACAATGCAGAACCACTGATATATGGAAGTTTCATTTTTGCAAACTGCTAGCCGCTAGGTTTTCTCTTTCCCTTCCTGTAGTGTATGTAGACCATCAATTTCAATTATACTTCGTTTTCATGTATGCTATTACTATAATATATACGAATGTACTGCAAAGACTGAGTCAATGACCCTACATCCAGGTGGCAGTAAATTATCAACAAGGTCTAAGATCTTCCACTATCACTGATCGCCCACCCTCTCTTCTTCTTAGCTTTAGGTTCTAATCTAAAACTATTGTTTTGATTAGCTAGGACCTCAATTACTTGACTATGTAAGAGCACCGAGGAGCACCAAAGAAAGCATTTTGTATCTATGCAAGAGTCCTCATAGAGTATAAGCTAGCGCTAAGCGAATAGCAATCGTCAAAAAGGTAATGCATAATCAGCAACTGTGTGGTCAAATATGCGGAATAGCAAGACCTATGTATCATATTTGCTGTTTTGCATTGATGAAAGAGACTGCAGCGAGTAACACTTCAAAGAAAATGGTCGGTGAGAGGACGGCTGAACGTATCCACCGCTTCGTTCGGGTCGCGGGGGGGTTTTTTTCTGGCGGTCATCAAGGCCAGTTGATAACGGACAATACCCTCCCAACTTAAACCGAACTTATTATTTTGTTTAGGACTCATCGCTGGGTCTTAGATATCTCTTTTTCAGTGTTTCAAAATACTGATATCCTCTTTCATTGGCCTGTCCCCAGTATGGCTAGCGCTACACCTCTTTCTAGTGGCTGCGGATACTGCGGCAAGACAACGAATCTCCAGCGTTGCAGCGGGTGCAAAGTTATGTACTATTGCAATAGAGATCATCAAATGTCTCATCGGCCTGAACACAAATCTGCCTGTAAAGCGGTCGTGAAAACACGCACCAAATATGAAGATGAAGAACAACAGCTTCGCAACCATCCCGAGGATTTATTCACTCCCGCAAACATCTTCGAGACTGGCGTGGGGAACTTCTGGGGCATTCTCGATACCCGCGACTACATGAGAGCCCGCTACGGTTTTGCCGAAGCGCTGGGACGAGTCAAGACCAAACAGGCAATCCAGGAACAACTGGATCACCTCATGGACATGCTGCGACTCTGTCGAGGTGATAACATGGGTGTCCGATCATCTGTGCCCGCCCTGATGCTTCTTTTGAACAAAGACCAGGAATGCTATGATTTCGTCAAGTGGTGGACTATCATACAAGACCAAGATGATTACGACTGGGGGGACGTGAATCTGCCATATATGGACATCAAGAATGCGGATGCTTTTGAAGACGTTAACTATCTGTGTGGCATGTTCATGGATCTCAGTAAAGGTGTTGCCGTCACACTCTTGAAGATCAAATTGGTCCTAGACCTGCAAGCCTTGGAAAACATTAGGGATGCGGCCGGGAAGAAGGTCCCAGCAGAGATATTGAACAACATGCGGTCGCAAGCAGTCTCGAGTCCTATCATCGCCGGAAATAGAGAGTTTCTTGAACGTGATGACCAGAAAGCAACGATTACGCAGCTCACAGGACAGATTCGTGCCCTGTACAGAGCAGTGCAGAAGGCAAATGAATACTTCTGGGAATGTCTGATAGATTATAAAGAGCCCGAGCTTCCCGGGGCGTTTTCGCCTGGTAGCTTCGAGGAGGCACAGTTAGCCCTGCATTACTCTTATGATGCTTGGTTGGAATGTCCAGGAGCACTGAAATTTATCGAGGAGATTATGGATGACGAGTATTAGTGCTTTATGAGTGTATGATTCTAGTCTCCGATACCCTTCGAAGAAAGATGAGACCGCTCCTCCGATGTGCGCGACAGCTCCAAAAATAGAAGTTACTTACAGATAGGG
Source organism: Paecilomyces niveus (assembly GCA_003116535.1). Lineage (NCBI taxonomy): Eukaryota > Fungi > Ascomycota > Eurotiomycetes > Eurotiales > Thermoascaceae > Paecilomyces > Paecilomyces niveus. The sequence continues at coordinate 21,197 of QEIL01000178.1, read as the reverse complement.
GTCTTCTGGCCCTGACGGCCTGCAGAGTTATGGATATCACTATCAGAATCTCCACGGTAGTTAAGACCATACTTTGTGAGCATGCACTTCACACAACACACTGGATTTAGATATTTGTTTCATCAGTAGAAGTAAGAGCGTGTTTCTTGATTCGAAACACTGATAGCCAAAGATGTCTCTGAAACGTCCCCCGGGGATTGGTTCAGCCCAAGAGGCTGCTGTTGCTGCTGCAAGGACATCTCTGGCGTGTCTGTTCCCACTTGCTCCTCCCCTTCTTCATCATCTTCTCTACCATCTAGCTTCGCCAGTAGAATATTCATAACCTCCATCGCTACACCAGCCAAGAGAAATATCGCAATCACTTGTCCAAATGTCCACTCTCTTTCTGCTGCTGCCAGATCGTTCTTCCGTACAGTCTCTTCGAGCGTCACGACAGCATATATATTAATCCCTGTGCGTTATGGCCGTCTGCACCTCAGCGGCACGCCCCTTGTCATTGGAACTGAAGACAATTCGTTCCAGTATGTCTCTTATCGCTCCCAAGTCCGCTGTCATGATGTCCTGATCACGCCGGTGGCGACCGCAAAGACAGGCGAAGAATGCTCCGCAGACGAGCATGTTCCAAATCAACCCCGCCACTGTCAGCGCCATAAGGCCCAGGATTACGTAGCGGAACACAATATTTGTCGCATTGATACTGACCCCAAACACGACGTAGATCGTGCTGGCATTGCAGGCTGGCTGGCTCCCGAACGTGGGCGCCGTCGCCCATATATACGCTGCGTAAGCGAGAAAGCATCCCGATATCAGGATTTTGAGCGCCTGTAGAATTATCCATCGGTTTCGACCGCGACGACCAAATTTATTCTTTGTGGTCAGTCCGAAACCCAGTACGGCCAGAAGGTGAAGCACACAAATGGCGTGGAAGAGCGTCAGTTGGCGTCGGAAGGTCTGATAGATCGCTGTACATAGTAAAGCAAGGCCCTGTATCTCCAGCGCGGATTCAAGCGACTGGTGAAAGTCCCGATAACTTTTCTCGTCCGTGACATATCGCATCACGGTTTCGAGAATACCGGAGGCAAGACAGCGTAGATAGAAACGCGGATCTGTATATTTCGAACAATAGTGCGAGAGAAATATTAATATATAACTCTCTGTATACTAAGAATTGTGGATGGCTATGGGTTGACTTACGCCTGTACCTGTGACTTCTGGATTCGCTTCTATTTGGCACATTAGTACTTGATCAGGCACCGTCTCCAACCGATATAGTGTCAATCTCAAGTCCCCAGAGCATGTCCGATGAATATGTAACAACTGTAATTCACTTAAAGTATGCCCTACCAAGTCCCCTTCCCCGCATCCTGCTCAGCCTTGCATGTTCTCGCCAAATCATCCCCGACGAAGGTGTAGGGTGAGCCCTTCATAGTTAGGCTACTAACCTTGTTCTGATCTAGGTCACCTCGTATACAATGCAAAGAGAATTATGGGGGTTAGCGCGGCTGAGGATGTTCGTGAAGTTCCTTGTTAGGCAATTTGGTGGCGCTGCCATGTCCAATAGAATAGGAGAGAATACGGACGACAAGGTGCATCGGGCGTATTTGGCATGGAACCTAGAAATGTTATAAGTGACCATATTGAGGCTGAAAGAATAGATTGTTCGAGATCGGTGGGCGATAAATGCGTGCCTCTTTGGTTTCACATGGCTCTAAGAGCCGGGTGTTAAGATATAAAGATTGCTGGATAAGACAGCCTCTCCTGTAGGATGGAATATATTCCTCTAGGGATCTGCAATGATATTTTTTTGAATCATTAGAAAGATGGCAGAAACACACCAAGTAGTCACGCATCAACAGTCCGATGTGGAGGAGATACCGCGACGAGAACAGCAACATGAATTGAGGCTACTTCCCATTCTCGTAAAATACAACTCCATGGAGACGCTGTACTGAGCTCTATCCATCCGCTATTCATGTGGTCTGCATAAGAAGCTAACACAGCAGTTGCAGTTCTCGCATTTACTGTCCTGGCAGCTTTCGACATCGGCATGAATGCCGCAGCTGGTGCATGTGCCGCTACTGTCGGTGCTCATATGAACCATAAACCATTTACCAGTCGAGTAGCACATCTTGGTGCGCTAGCAGGACTAACTAAGGCTGCCATGACGACATTTCGCGAGATAGTGTTGATGGCCAGGTTGAATATGGGATTTCAGCTGCTTCTCATCCTCATATTTACCTCTTTCGGTATCTGCCTTGTGGTCACAGCGGAGATCTGTAACTTGACGCTCTCAGACAGTAAGTAGTATATGTGACTATTCGGACAACTCGCCCGCAAGAGAAGATTTTGTTTTCAGAATCGTTGACCACGAAAATAGCGCCAAAGAGCTTTTGATCGCAGCGATCGTTGCTGCGATTCCTCTGTTCTTCGAGTCCATTAGAAGTATAGAGCCAAATTTTTCCGAAAATGGAGGTGAGACCACCTACCCAGTCTTGAGTATTTGTCAGGTGATTAAGCAGTATGTAGATATGTATAATCAACCTGCAATAGCAATTGCCCTGCTGGGGACAGACGCGTTGGGAGGATATGTATATGCTCGAATGGCTGCCAACCAAGGTAATTTCCCTGCTTTTATCATATTCTCGACCAAGCTTGCCATCCATCCGTCGCAGACTAACTCTTCTACCAGGAATGCCAATAAGCAACTATTCAGCAGCCTGCTCTGCGGGAGCAGTTTTCGGGACACTCACCATCCTATCGCGCGCGATTACAGGCTGCGTCACCTGCATAAAAGTCTCGAGGCCAACCAAGGTCATCACCGTTTTTGTAACATACGAATACATAGAGCCTGATCCGATCGTTCTGTCGGATGAACAGTATCAACGTATGGACAGAGCCTTTTCACGGAGCGTGTCCAACTTCATGAGCCGGCCAGTGCACATCCTGTCTGGGATGCAACGAGTTGGCCTCTTCTTCTTCCGGATTATCGTCTGCTGTGCTGGTTGTTGTGGGGGAAATCGCGAGGAATGGAAGGAGATGGAGAGGGAAATGCGTCAAGATATGAAGCATGACACTCCAATCAATGAGTTGGGAGATGTTAGTATGTCCCTCGACGAGGTGTTAGGGTCTCATACTGTAGTACAGACTAGTCCATAAAGATGCGAGATGAATTTCACCATCGGGCAAGCAGCTGATCTTAATCTCTGCGTGGGGATGAGAGGTCATAGTTGAAGCTATGTAAAAAGGAGTCGCATTAACAGCAACACACAAACATATCTGGTCGTGGCGGGAACCAGTACAACATGTGTCTTCAAAGCACCACAGAAGCTCAATAGACACTTCTGGTCACTGGGGTTCAGTGGAGCTAATGAAGCGCAGATGGGACATATTATAGTTTATGCTACTTTTAGATGGTCACTTATACATTGTAAGATAGTCTTCCGGATATTGAATTCAGTTGTCTCTCTTACCAACGACGAGCTAGGTGAACCTTTTGAGGAACAGGGGGCGAAAGAGAACCTCAGAAATGAGAAAGAATGTTCAACTAGGGGGAAGTCGAGGAAACATAGCCCAGGGTACTCATTTCCATCACAACGGGACACAGGCCTTCCCATCACCGTCAGGGAAAAATGGCTCGGAGAAAAGCAAAGGGAAAACCAGCTAAATGTGGAGATACGCCTGTGTATGGGGGATGCTTGAAACTGTGCTATGTGTGATAAATCGGGATTACATGACGGTGAATCTTGTTTATCGTAATGAAAAGCTTCGTGACAAGGGGGGAAGGGGGTTCGAGTGGAAGAATACGAAGCCAGAAAATACGGGGCCCATGCTCAAACGCCGCAAAAGTGTATGGTGGAAGAATGGCAGTGGTCGGCGGGATAGGGAGGCGTCCAGGCACGGGCGATTGATGCAGTCGCCTTTCTTTTGGGTATCTCACCCAATATGACAGCAACAAACATCGTAGACGCTCACGCATTCGCACATCGTAATGAAGGCGTCCGTTTAGGAAATATCTCTAGGCCGAACACGCTGGCCAGCAGTAACCGCACGGGTCCTGAGCTCGAAGAAATATATGTCATTTCAACGTAGTGATCCCAAGCTCTACATATCCATGGAATCACCTGTGCTGCCGAAGTTGAAGCCACCAGGTTGTTGCTGGGTGGTACCAAGAGCGAAGCCAGTCTGTGTCTGCTGGGGAGCAAGCTCATCAATGTCACCAGCGGCCTCTTCCTCATCAGAGAAATACTTCTCAATGATGTTGTAAGCCTTCATATAGATCTCCTCGTTTGCGTTGTTCTGGCAATCGTGGATCTTCTCCATACCACCAGCCTCTTCGATGAAGAGAGCATAGCGGTTCACAGCGGGCTCACCAGGCTGGGCGGTTTCCTTGTCCATCTCTCCCACCTTGAGGATATTCTCCAGTCCGTCCAGGGCAACCTGAATGATCTTGTTGTCGGGACAAGCCAAGAGGTCACACAGAGGCTTGATGCAGCCCTGGGAGACAAGGTAGCGGATCTGATCGGGCTTCTGGAGACCACCAGAGGTAGCGTTCGAAATGGCCCAGCAAGCTTCCTTGCGGGTCTTGAAGTCTCCGTTGGACAGGAGATTGATCAGAGGAGGGATGATGCCGGCATCAATAACCGCCTGAATCTGGACGGAGTTACCAGCAGTGATGTTGGAGATAGTCCAGCAAGCTTCCTTACGGATGCCGTCCTTAGTAGAGCTAAGGAGAGACAGCAGGGCAGGCAGAGCTCCACAGTTGATGATCACCTGAGTCTGAACATCATCACCGGTTACGATGTTTCCAACTGAGCGGAGCGCTGGAGTCTGGACGGAGGTAGAGGCGTGCATGAGAAGCTCAACCAGGCGGCGGGGAATGCCGGCTTCAATCACAGCTTGAATCTTGTCGTTGGAGCCATCGGACAGGTACGAAATGGCCCAGCATGCATCGATAAGGACCTCGTCATCAAGCATGTACACAAGCTTCGCGAGGACGGGAAGGGCGGGGGCAATCTATATTCATGTTAGAAATGTAACTGAGTTAAGAAAGATAGATGGGGTGCTTAATCACCGTATTCCAGTCGGGCTGAGGCGTCTTGCCACGGCAGAAGTTGCTGAGTGTCCAGGTAGCATTTCGGAGCATGCTTAGCTTGCGGCCATCACTGATCAGGTTCAGCAGAGGACGAAGAGCACCAGCGCCGAGAACAAAATCACGGCACTGAGGGCTATCACCAGCAATATTTCCGAGAGCCCAGACGGCCTGTTCCCGGACATCAGGCTCCGGGCTGCTCAGCAGCTCGACGAAGATCGGCACCGCACCAGCTTCGATGACGACTTGCGTCTGCTGCGCGGAACCGGAGGCAATGTTCGTCAAAGCCCAGGCGGCTTCGAACTGTACCAGGGTGTGAGGGGATCTGAGGAACTCTACGAAACGGCTCACGACACCAGTCTCGATGACGCGCTCAATCGGCGGGTTGCGCTCCTTCGACAAAAGCTTTCTGAATTTCGTAGTCGCTTGGATCTGCTGCTCGATCTGGTCGGAGAACACACCACTAACCATCTCTGGGAGCTCGACATTAAGCTAAGACACAGTCAACGTTAGCCATGATACTTATGACATATATGCATATAACGGTTTCAGGTCAACGCGGGGAAGGTGTCGTGTGCACGCAAAAAGATCAATCCGGGATCGACCTATCGCTACAACACATGATCACAGTGGAATGTACACAAGGAAGATGCATAATAACAGATATCGCCTCGAACTGAAAAGGGGACTACTCCAAGTGATCGTGACATACCTCACTCTCTATGGTGCCCGCCTCATCGTCACTGTCGGTGGCGGCAACCATCCCACCTCCAACCCCGATCCCTCCATCGCGAGTCTGGATACCTCTCCTCTTCGCAAGGTTTTCTTCTCTCTTCTGCTTTCTGATCTCCACCTGTTGCTCCTCACGACGACGACGGAGCTCATCTGGCTTGAACTGGTTTTTAGCCTTGAACTGGGTCCGGCGATGCTCTGGGATGTAACGCTCCGCCATAGCTGACTATTGCGCACAGACGGGATAGGCTATCTCTGAATAGTAGACTAACAAAGTTCCCAGGGGACGCGAGCCCAAAGGTGGAAGAGAAATGGGGGGTGTGGAAGAAGCAAACAAGATAGAAGGAGGGGAAAAAAGTGTTGATGCTTTTCAGGTGGGTTGGGTTCGACGGGGGGTGATTTGCTTGGGGCTGTTTTCGGCCACTGCTCGTAAGCGCCACTCTCCGCCTAAGCGACGTTAGCGCCGGTCGGGTTTGCAGACGCGACAACGAGCGCAGAATGGAGTAGATGATTCTTTCGATGACGATGAGATAAAAACAGTCGCAAGACCGGCTCTCTTTTGGGCTCATTCTCCTGCAGTTTCTTCCCCTCCTGGTTGCAGTGCCTGGCCTGTGGCTGTGGCCTGAGCTTCTTTCTAGAACTGTTGCTTATGCTGAAGCGGGGCTACTTTTTTTCACTAGACTCTGTTCCCTTGGATACGGCCACTACTGTCTTTTTATTTTGGGTCTTCCCTTTGTTTTCATTGGCTATAGAGCTAGAGCGAGCTTCTGACGTCGTATCCCCTTTTTTTCGTGGCAGTCATTCTCTTTGATATCCGACGCATTTTCGGGATCCTACGCGGCTTTGTGCTGATCAGAAGCGGTCATGCCGTCGTCACTTCCACCAAAGTTTATCGATGTTGCTACTGCTAAGGCAACTCAAGGCTACATACATGTCATAGGAGTGGTGGTCGACGTGTTGCCCAAGTCGCGTTCGGGGGGCTCCTCTTTCGTGACTACATTTACTATCAAAGATGCCGACGTCGATGGACATCCTATGTCGGGGCTCAAAATCAAATATTTCAATGATGATGAGTCTTTGTTACCTGAATTGCAACTTCACGATGTAATTCTTCTACGAAATATACGAGTAGGCTCCCATGGCCGGTGTTGGCATACTGTAGGTGCTGACCATATTCAAAGATGCGTCTCTTCAGAGGAAGCCTTCTTGGCGTAGCCGCCCAGCATGATAAGATTCCGTGGACAATTTTTCGTCGCAAAGTGGCTGGTCAGACTAATGCACTTCGAATTCGCGGACCAAACTCTGCTGAACCCTCCTCTGAAGAGAAGGCATACGCATATGCACTTCTAAACAGCATTCCTCAAGGAGACCGTATACCGAGCGCGCCAGCTCAAGTTTCCCATGGTAGCAATGCAATTACGACATCTGCACCCAGTAGTGGACCCGTTCCGTCTAAAGGACGAGACAGATTCTCATTGGTAAAGGATGTCAAGCCCCATACCTTTGCTGACCTGGTTGTCGAGGTGGTTAAGACATTTCGTGAGTACGACAAGTTTTTGCTTTATGTCACAGACTACACTTCTAATGGGGAGCTATTCGATTATGCTTCCCCGTCAGCTGATGGCAATGACGGAGGTGATTTCATTTCACGTCGACAGAGGGAATGGAATGGCCCCTTTGGCCAAATGACCCTACAAGTCACGCTTTGGGAACCACATGCTTTCTTTGCGCAGAGTAATGTCAAAGAAGGCAATACCATCTTCCTTAGCAACGTCCATATCAAATATGACCGTGTCGACGGTAAATTAGATGGCAGCCTCCATACAGACCGTCTATACCCCCACAAAATTAACGTACGCATTATAGAAGGGGAAGATGATGAGCGTGTTACGGAACTAGTGAGGAGAAAGAGAGAATACTGGCGGAAGGCAAGGGAAAGTCGACTTTTCCCCAATTCCGGAAAGAAGAATGATGGAACGAAGAGTTCCAAGAAGGCTACAAAGCAAAAGAAAGCATCTCCGAAAAAGGAAGCGGCACGAGAAGAAGGCCAGACTGAGATCTCGACATCCGTCCGAGTAAAGCGGGACGAACTGAATCCGACCAGTAAGTTGGTTAGAAAGCGGACTCCTAGAAGTTCTGTTTCTGACGTGTGTCTAGTTCAAGCAGCACATCCTGCCATCCCTTGTCGATCACTAGAAGACATTCTGGATGACAAACTACATCTCATTACTCCCCCACGAGGCCGTGAATATAGCCTTCCATTTCAAGACTTTCTCTATAGAGCCACTGTCCGCGTGGTTGACTTCTTCCCTCCTAGATTAGAAGACTTTACCGCTTCCCACTGCCCTGAAGATGACTTGCTTTCCGCATCTGAAAATAGCAGTGAGGATAGTGATGGAGACGCGATCATGACAAGCAGTTATCCACACCGTCGACGGATTTGGGAATGGCGATTCTGCCTGCTCGTGGAGAACGGAAAATCCGTTCCTCGCGGACAGCCCAAGGAGAGAATGATGTTACATGTCTCCGGGAAAGACGCAGAATATCTATTGAAAATAGATCCTACCGAGTAAGTCTTCGCCCTCCTATGTGCACCCACATAATGCTCTAGACCGAACTGACTGGTTTCTCTTCAATCAGCCTAAGAAAAAATGAAACCCGACTGAATGAACTTCGAGAGAAGCTCTTTCACCTCTGGGCAGATCTCGAGGAGAAGAAAAGAGCCGTCCCTAACGGAAGACTTGACCCCCAGAGTCTGGAAACACCCCCAGGAAAGCCGTTCACCTGCTGTATTAAAGAATACGGCATCAAATGTACAGACGGGAGTGATATGGATGCGATGAGCGAGGACGAGCACGACTGCGGTCGTGCCCGTTGCTTCGGTTGGGAGAGAAGATTCGCCATGTTTGGCACAACGATTAATGCTTGATCCTTTATTCCAATAAGCTTCTCCGCGGGAGTTTGCTCAGCAAGTTTCTCGAAGGCCGGAGGCGATATTATTTGTTGCAGAATTAAGACTTAGGAAACACACGGGCTGGAAGTTTTTCTTAAGAGGCTTCGAGGTTTATGTACCCATGTGGATCACATTTTGGTATCCATATTTGATATTTTAATCTAAACTGCGTACCAAACAATTTCCCTCACAGATAAGAAACTACCAAAAGCTTCTGTACCAAATACTCACTATGCACACAACGACCTAAACCTAGAACAAATAATATGGAGAGATATGTTACGCACTCCCAGAAGAAACGACCAGACCCACGTTTATAACATTGAGAAAGGGACGTTTTATGAGTGGTCATATTATATTCCGAAACTGTACACGGCATGTCTCTCATATCGCTATGGAGCACCAGATGACTGCTTATTCGTTTTCCAGAACACCTGTATCATACAATGATTGGCAGGAAGCCGAAAATCCAAACCATTGGTCATTCGTAGGAGTTTTGACACTTTAGCCAGGGCGACAGTGTAATATTAGCATCACAATTTAGACCTTCGTGACACGGACAATTTCAGTGTCGATCCCATGGGCTGAGGTGTCAAAACGGCAGTTAGATCCCCAGAAGCATTCTTTCTTGCCTACTTCGCTCTGTGGGCAGCGATGACCATAGATACATTTCGGGTCATCACAGTCCACTCCGAAATGGCAAGGGGTCATTCGAGCAATAGCTTGCAAAACGACCCGTTCATTCTTGGTCAATTTATGGGTATGGTCGTGATAACATTTCGTGTCATTTGGACAGTCGCCCAGGAGGAAGTGGAGGTTACATAACTTCATCTTTTTGACACGGCTCAATTCCTCCTTGGGGATGCTCTTGAAATCTAGTCGATCAATTCGTTGACCATATTTGTTTCGTTCGACTTTTGGTACTGGAGTAGATGGTTTGGAGGTCGCAAGTTTGACATCTCCAGGAACGACAGCAGAGATAGAAGCCCAAGAAGTTGTAGCAGTAGCACTTGAAGACGTGGTGTTCGTAGACGTCCGCGTGAGCGTCGCTGCTGGTTGATTGGGCGAGCGGACCGCTAGCGGAGCGGACGATGATGATGCACCTTTCGAGTTTGGCATGTATGAAACTATCTTCGAGTTTCTGAATAGCTCCGGGAATTTAGTCACCCTGTAAGAGGATTTTATGGACTCCAACTCCCTCTCGAAGGGGGCTCCCTCAATAAGTGATATGCGTCCGGTAAGCTCCCTGTCTGCCAGCGTCTCCTCCAGCAGTCGAGCATATCCATTATCGTGTGAGCAGCCAAGGAATATCTGATGGCAGTGACAATTGTATAAATGAAGTTTAAAATTCTCTGTTCGGAAACAAAAGCGTCAGTACAAAATCTTGCATATAAGTCTCATTTGAGGACGGGATGCCACGATATTTCCCAGTAGAGAATCAATGCTATGCCAGAAAGGGGCAATATAACTTACCTCCAATCTTATCATCCGCCCTGTCCTTGCCAGTTCCAACATCCACAAAGTCGAAGAGGAGCCTGCTGCCGTTGAAGCCTCGCACAAAGTCTTCAAACAAGGAAGCCTTATTAATAATTCCTGCTTTGACGCATGTCTCGGCCAATCCCTGCACATTGGCGAATATTCTGGTGATTATTTTCGGTGACGAAATCGTTGGAAGGTTTCGGGTGACATAATCGCGGAGGGCAGCCCATAACTGGTTCGCAGCATCTCTTCCACCTTGTTCTCCTTGCTGAAGAAGATAATCTTGGAATATCATGCCATCTCCATCAAGGAATACGATGACGAAAGCTTCACGGTCCTAGATTCAAAAAGCTGTCAGCACTAGGAATATGCCGCGAGGGAGAGGATAAAGCATACCATAATTGTTTTGATTCTTGTTATCTGGTCCATCAGTTCCATTTCATGGATCTGTATATCCCGGTTGAAACGAGTTTCCCGTTCATGGTCCAGCTTCTCTCGTTTGTAGGCATCTTCCAACTCGCTCACTCGTCGGAGTAGATCCTATTTAAGACGAATGAATTAGATTCCCAGGAGGAAACTAGCATGGGGAGAACTACCTCTATTAGTTCATTTTTGCTCTGCTCTATAGTTTTGACCTGTTCGTAGCGCTCAAAAAGCACTTCCGTACTCGCAGTGGACATCATAGGGGTCGTTCTCGTAAAATTTCGGCCTAGGGTTGGGAGAAAGAAGGGTTGCAGAGAACGCACAGAAGTCCTTTAAATAAAACGGAGAGCCAATAAATGGCTCTTAAGGGACAAACAGATAGCCTCAGCAGACTGTTATTACTCTGAAACAGCGGAAACGAGAAGCAATCACCTTCTCATATTGATAATAATAACCAAGAAGGTGCTGGGCGCCAAACAGCACAAATGAGAAGCTCCCATGAATGCTGAGTCAGCCAACGCCATGGGCGCGATCTCTCCGGAGTGGCCATGGACGGAGAAGCCAACGTGGAGAAAATAAGCCAGATCTCCCGTCTACCTTTCCTTTTCTCGAACCTCTTGCTCCCTTTTCTGCCTGACGTTGGTTTTCTGAGCTGGTCATATCTACAATGGGTCGCTTCGGTCTCTTCCCTCTTGCCTTGCTTTCCTTCCAGGCTTTCTTTGGAGGTGCTTTCGCGGCGGTATGTTTATTGCGATCCTTCAGTAGCTTATTCGGAGCTCAGACGCTCACGCGACATCAATGGCATCTAGGAAGCTGACGAGAATGTCGAAACCTCCGCGGAGACTCCTAAGCTGTCTGTCTCGGTTCAGGCTGCTTTCCCAGCTTCCGAGATCTTCGGTATCAAGCTGGTCAATGGACATCCGACCCAGGCGCTGCTTACGTTCAGCAACGAGGAGCCGGCTCCCGTCACTGTGAACTTCGTCGGTGGCAGTCTGTGGACCCTTGATGAGCAGAGCAATATCATTCGAAATGTCACTACGACGAGGTATAATGTCGAGATTCCTGCGGGAGAGAAGGAGAGTCTAAGCTACAGCTTCGTGACCGACCTGCACCCCCAGGATCTCAGACTGAACCTTGCCTCTATTGTTAGCGACAGCGAAGGAAGGTTCTTCACTGTCCAAGCCTTCAACGGAACTGTCAGCGTCGTGGAGCCGGATACCAGCATCTTTGACCCGCAGATGTAAGATACTGCCATGTGCTTTATGATCGTCCCTTCGGAACTTGTCGCTGATTTCTTCAAATAGTATCTTCCTCTATTTCTTCCTGCTTACCTGCTTTGGTGGTATTGTCTACTTTTTCTACACCACTTGGATTGCGCCATACTTCCCTCAGAAGCGCCGCTCAGGAAAGGCAGGCGAAGGCGTCAAGAAGTCTGGTGCTGCAAAGAGGGCCGAGGAGCAGGCTTCTGCTTCGGGATCTGAGGGTACAGTGACCTCTGCGACGACATACAACGCTGAGTGGATTCCTGCCCACCACATCAACAGGCCCGAGGCCAGGAAGGTTAAGGGCACCGGCCGTTCCAAGACCCGTGCTTAGTCGATTCATCGACATGTGGTTCAAGACGGGTTTCAGGAGTCGAATATTTTTTTCTTGGAGACCGTAAACGTCGGCGGTTTTAGGATGGATGACTTTGGACATCTTTTAGAGCGGGGTTTCCAGTGATGGCTAGCTTGGGTGGACGAGTGCTAAATGCGGTCAGGCAAAAAGCATTGTTACCTTTCAGATGGGAACCGTATATGTACAATGTTGTATTTTAGCTATTATCTCGTCTTAACTTTTATCAAAGTGCCTCTTGGTTGCATTGGAACAGAGGCCTTTTAATGATACCGGTATGAGTGAGCCTGTCCTTCTTACAGTAGCATCACTCCATGAAATATATAGCTCTTGCCGAACTGGCTTATATCTGTTTCCATTCCTCGAATTCCTGCTCGAGGTGTCTCTTTAATTCCGTAAACCTGTTACCAAAGTCCTTCCCACATCGCCAGCATACATAGTCACGTTTTAAGTAACCTTCTCTCCCAGGATGCCTCCTGACATCATCCTTCGAAAGAGGGAAGTCATTAATATCAATGAAAAAGGGCGTAGAAAAACTATTATAGTGCTTCTTGTGTTTCAGGCACTCACTGTGCCGGTCCACGGAGAGGACGTGGATGTGTAAGTGGTTCATAGACGGGTGCGCATGAATTCCCGACATGATCTCTGCCTCCCAGTTTCTTCCTGGTGGTAGCTCATCTGGTGGTGGATCTGCGTCCATGGCCTCCTGTCTCGCCTTTTCCATTCTTGATTCTTTCCCAAATTTCCTCCGCAGCTCCCCCGCCGCAAGGGCACGGAGTTTCTTTACCTCTGCTTTGACCTTTGCCAAGAATTCTGGATCTTCAAAAGCCTCGAAGGGATGCAAGCGGGATTTTGAGCTATCGCGCGGGAGCAGGAGCAGATGCAGAGAGGATTTGGGATAACGATCATGGATCACGACGAAATCGTCATTGTAGTAAACCACAGTGGAAGAGGGGTATGATTCTGGCTTAGCGATATAGGCGCCCAGACCATCACGGGATCCAAATCCTGATGAGCTCTTAGCTGTATGTCGTGGTTTATCTTCTGCATGTTTCTGATGCTTGTTCTTTGGTGACATGAGCTCTGTAACTAATCCCCGACGTTAGTGGGCAGCTGTATAGATAAGCAAGAGACTGTTGGAATTACAAGCATTTCTTTTCTGTGGTATCTGTGCAGTTTCTTGTGGAGCAACAGCCTCCTCCCTTCCTGGTACCTCAGCATCTGATGGGTCAGATGATGCGTCCGTCATGATGGTCAACTCAAACCAAACAGTATCAAGGGGCACAGAAGCTGCTGTATTTGCAGATACGATCTCCACTTCTTCGGATATATGTAGCTGTTTCATTTATGTTTAGACGATGTCTGGTTTCTTGAAATCAAGATCGATCATGATATTGATTCGGATAAATAATACATCCCAGCGTCCTAATGCCTCTTCGGATATAATGCACGGACCATATATAGCTCCGCGGGCAAGTCAACTCGGTAGCGAATCATAGTATGTCTTTGCGGTCCAAATATGGAGGTGAGGTGACCGTCTACGATTATTCCAAGGAACTAGTCTGAACAACTTCAAAACCTCTATCCTATCTCTTGTTTCTACCGTATGATCTGGCAGAATATCATTAATATCTCGTGGATCCCTTCCACCCTTCTAACAAGATTAGTAAAACCCGAATAGTCCCGAGGACAGGGGGAGCAAAGATGAGAATAAGCTTTCCTACGAGGGGAAGCTATTCTTGTAATTAATGCCGTTGCAGAAGACCATCCTGATGATAATAATAATAATAATGATAAGGCTAGTAATCTATCTATTGTTAATTATCTACTATTCAAAACATGCAGTGCTTTTGTAGTCCTTCTATCCTTTTAAGCTTTCTTCATGGCTATTGTGACAGGCCGACTATATAGTACTTCAGTGATGCAAAGTATGATGAGACATAAGTCGAACGCGGCAAACGGAGCGATTGCCCGCATCTACTGATCAAGCCCGTTAAACTCCACGAGTTTCCTGACGATGTTTATAACCACCTCCCCATGGTCCTGCACTTCATCAACGGCTGGACCAAGTGCTGGGTTGTCAATCCTTGTCGCCAGGATATCGTCCAGCATCATTCGCAGCCGCGAGACGAGAACTCCTATTCGTGCCCACCCGCGGAGACGCAGCCAACCGTCGACAATGAGGCCGCGACCGGTAGTATCTAGAGTTATAGGACCAGCAAAAAGTAGAAGAGAGTAAGCGTTAAAAGCTGTCAAGCAATTGGTTAGCTTCAGAATTCAATGAACATACGGAATGAACACAGATAAGACCGCGATGAAACAGGGAGTGCAGGAGGAATCCTCGGCCAGACAAGAGGTTAGAGATGACTTACGGGTTAGGTCTCGAATAAACACCTTGCTCGTTGCCATCTTCGAGAAATAACTCAAGTATGCAGCGGCGCCCGAGTAATTTTGAGCGGAAAAGAGAATCGAGCTGGGGTGGATAAAGACACGTCCGTTCTCTTGATTGAAATACTTTATCGTGCGTGCCTCCGGATCAAGTTCGACCGTGCCACTTACGGATGCAGCAAACTTCTTGTCAGGGAAGCTGATCTGGGCGACCTGCGGATTGAATGCTCCCGCAATAATGGCCCGTAGGAGCTGAGTGTTTCGGCCGTTTCGATTCCAGCGAGAAATGGATGAGGAGAATGAACTCTCTGATTCTTTATAGTCAACAGGCAGGATGCCTACGTCTTTCAACGAACTCAAGAACTGAGAACGGTTGGATGAGATATCGCGGAGAGTCTGATGGGAAAGGAAGTTCGCAGCACACCAGGATTGGGTCTGCCAATAGCCTTCAGTCTTGACCCGTTCAAACCATTGTTCGTACGCTGCAAAATCCGTGAGAAGGTCGCCATCTCCTCTCGAGAAGCTGGCTCTTGCAGCATTCGCTTCGTCACGCTTTTCGCGCGGCGAGACAAAAGGGCTTTTCACCGTTAGAATGGATGAAATCGTGATGCAGGCATCCATGCAGCCAAATATCGATCCATATACCATGAGTTTCGCGCACCGCAAATCGGCAGGAATCATGGACAGATAGCGACCTAAGGCCGTCAATCTCTGATTGTCGAGAGCCCCAATACGATGCAAGAGATCCAGAGCCCCTTCCACAGCCACGCTTTCCGGAGGTGTGATTGTATTTGCGAGAAATTTCGAGACGTCTTCTACACCTTTCATAGCCTTGACAGACAAACATAGCTGTTCCAGTGGTACTCGGCGGATCTCAGGGTCGGGTCGGGGAGCCATTTGTAATTCAGCGTTCCTGGTATAAAGCTTGTAGCACTTTCCAGCTCTTACTCGACCCGCACGACCACGTCTCTGTTTACAGGCAGCCTGTGATGCCCACACCTCCTGTAATCTGACCATGTTGTCTTTCGGATCATAACTGGTCTCTTTCACCCGCCCGCTGTCGATGACTGCAACAACATCTTCGATGGTAATGGAAGTTTCGGCCACATTTGTGGCGGCAATGACTTTCCTCTTGCCTTTAGGAGGGGATAGGAATACGCGCTTTTGCTCATTTGGGAGTAAGGACGCATGCAAGGGAAGTGGGTGTGTGTTTGGAATCCTCTTAACTGCGGCAAGGCACCGATCAATTTCCAAAGTTCCAGGCAAGAAGATCAAGATCCCCCCAGGATGATCACCGAGTTCCAAGTCGATCTGGCGAACAGTAGCAGCGATCAGGTCGTAGTTAATACCCATGCCTAGTCCGCGGAGAATCTTGCCCATTGACTCTTCAGGAGGAGCAGCATCCCAGTCAGCATCCTCCCCAGTCTTCTGAGAATAATACTCAGGAGCGAAACCTGTTTGACGAAGCACATCATCAAGGTAGTAGTCTTCGACCGGGAATGTTCTTCCAGGAATAGTGACTTGGCCCACACGCTCATGTCCGCCAAAGTACCGGGCAAAGATGTCTGCATCTAGTGTGGCACTCATCAGGATGACCTTCAGATCTTTACGATGTTTTAGAGCTTCTCTCAGAAGAGCGAGGAGGAAGTCAGTGTCCAGGCTGCGCTCGTGAACCTCATCGACGACAACATGAGTGACATCGGCCAAAGAACTGGCAACATTCCCATCCGGAATACCACCTGTTTGCATGCGACGAAGCAGCACCCCGGTTGTGACAAAAGTTATTTTTGTTAAGCCACGCTTCATCTTCGAATCGCCACGTATAATGTATCCAACCTCATCGCCGACAGAAGAGCATCGCTCATCGCTGACACGGTCTGCAAGGCCGAGGGCAGATATCCTTCTGGGTTGAGTACAAATGATGTTTGCGATAGCCCCATATCCCTTTTTGATCATGTCATCTAATACAAACTGCACGGACTGAGTACTCTTTCCGCTTCCTGTTTCACCTGATACAATCGTCACTTGGTGAGTGTTGACGGCTTTGACGATGGCATCCTGCATGTTCCACGCGGGAAGCGATTGTCTCTTCCGAATCATTTCCTGCTGAGCTGGACTTTGTTGTTTCTTCTGCCAGGAATCTCGGACCGAGAGGCTTTGCGATGAATCGGAATCCCAGTCAAGACCCCTAGACTGCTTATTTGCTTGTCGTAGTGGAAGCTTCGAGACGACGTTCGCAGGTGGGGAAGAAGACGCTATAGCTGATATATCTCGCAGTTTCCCTGGACTTTCCAAAATAGAAGGTAAATTAACTTCTAGCCAATCTATCATATTAAACATCATGGGCTGTCCCAAAAGCTCATCTTCAGCATACTTCACGACCTGGCGGATGGCGCTTAGGCGAATGTATGCTGGAATTCCTTTGGCTGAGATCAACACGATTGGAGGCGATGAAGGATAGCCTTTGAATGGTTTCTGAAAACCAAATGTGACTGTATTGGGCAAGTTCGGCTCATTGCTCTTGATCTCACAGGCTACATTTGATAGCCGCTTATAACGGTCGCCGAAAATGGCTTCCAACGTAGACTGCTCTTCTAGCCAAGATTCATCACCCCCGGTGGAATCACCATCTTGCTGTATCTCCTTTCCGTGAACGAGCATGCTCTGCATGTACTCTGCTGCTAACTGTTCATTGCCCCCTTTAAGGTCCAGGGCTTCGCCGCAAAGCTCAGCGGGATACCCGGTCGAAGCTAGCCTTTTAATCTTGGAGTCACGGGCCAGATCACTGCTGGCGAGGCTGATACCGGCTGAATATTGCTCTGGAAGACTCCACCGGGGAAGATCATCTTCCGGAACATATATCAAAAGCCACTCCAAAACCTCCTCTCGATCCTTGCACTCCGCCACGGCCTCTTCAACATGGCTGCGGCGGAAACCTAACCGTGTGAATTCCTCGACAATAGCGTTGCTCCGGGAAGTAGGTATTTGCACGCCATAAGGATTCCACAGAGTGTGCTGTCTGAGCAACTCTTCGATATCTCGACGTGTTCTACTTCCCATTTCAACTTTTGGTGCTTGCGACCAGATCTTTCCTCTTTGATTGCTACCATCACCACCAAGCCCCAAGTCATCCGTATCTTTCGCTTTCGCTTTCATCTTTTCTCGCTCTTGTTTTTTCTTTTCAAGTTCTGCAGCAGCGGCTTCCCGTTCCTGTTTCGCCAAGAATGGGTCTGCTTCATACATCCAAGCCTTTCCTTCTTTGACGTCTGCGTTCTTTATATCCATAAAATCTTCCTTCCAAAGCTTCCTGTATGTTGGGGGCATCATCATATGTAAGTTGCGCATATTGCAAACTCGGAAGAGAGCATATGTGGCAGCGAAATGGCGGGCTTCGAGTGCGGTTGGCTGAGGTGCCAGGTGCTTGTGGGAGGGAGGTAGCTTCATGGGAGGAAGTGTAGTGGCCTCCCTTGTTTTGGGATCAACCTTCTTCAAGATAACTGTCGAGACAAATCCTTCCTGAGTTTTGATCTGTTTGAGAGCTGTGGTTAGCATGCGCTGCAATTTGCGCTCAAGAGAGAAAGCGTAATTCCCACCATTGTATATTCTGGCTTCTCCCACTTCTGCTTCTGGCAGTGCTCCGACAACATATTTACAGGCAGTTTTCCAGTCCATGATGCTCCACCGATCATTTGCTTCACAGTCGGTTTCTTTGTTTCTTCCCCTGCATTCTGGGCCTTCGCATTCTCCGCGGACTTCTCCGCAGCAGCTTTTGCCTGCTTCGTGCCCGGCTTCGGTTCTCCACGGGCGCCAGCCTTCTTTTTTGGGCCCATTTGGCGACAGTAATAGGATCTAACACCCTGATAGAGACGCCCGTGGAGGAGCTATCAAAAAGAGCTATCCCACATCAATAATAACGAGCTCAGCTCATCGGCGAACAAATGTAATCCCCGGCCTGTTGTCCCGCGCTAGACCATAATGGGTCTGACATAGGGCTGGCCCACGGAGCTATTGAGTGCATGTGGTCTGTGCTTGGGGAAGCATCACGCCGTACTCGTTCATGATCTATCATTCACCATACCCATGAAAAGTTCGCCCGTTAGAGTATCCTGTTCTTTACCCGTATGAAGCAGTTCCCTTGGTGAAATAGCAGTGTCATTTATTCAATTCAGTCCAATGATAGGTGAATGCAAAGGAGAAAGAAGCTCTTGCGTGATATTGCAACAATCACCATTTAACTGCACTGGTATGAATTCACCACCTCTCTTAATCCAGCGTGAAATTGGAGAAGGTCCCCGCTGATGTGAATATAAAGTCCCCTCCTTGAACCCGACTCAACTCCCCTCAGATCTTCCTCACGTATCCTAATACTGCCATATTACTGTATCAATATAGCTATAAGGTTCTTATGTTTTATCCTTTCTTCCTGTAAGAAGACCAGCTTCTCATTTACCAGATACCTCAAATTTATACACTTAGGATTTCTTCGGCCATCCTGAAGACATACGGACCTCTACTAATCATCTCACATTATCACTACGATATGTTACTTAAGTGGGCTCCATGAACAGTTCTTATATAGCACATATTTAATGGACAAAGTTCAGAGGGAGTCATTCTCTTTATATCCTTCTGGCAAGTAATGCTTGACTATATCGCCAACTCTTCCAGCTCCGAAAATAACTTCATTAGCGGATTTCCTTCTTATTATCTTATCATATTTAGAAATTTTGGTCCCAGCCTAAAATATAGTACTTATGTTTCATTACTTCTTGTTCATCCGACTATGCGGACAACGTATGCATATATAGGTTCAATTATTCCAACCTTCCCTTAACATTATAGTAGGGATCATATTGAAAAGGTCAGGAATATATCCTGAACAGGTCCAACAAGGTACAATCAGTCAAGCCCTGAGAACTAAATCTTTTCCGCGGTACCAACCTGGCAGCATCGTTAGCTTCTATCGACAGTACACTATCCTCTCAACCTCCACCTGATATCGCAAATTTTCTCTATATTAAATAGCACGCCAAGCAAAAGTTGGCTGAGTTCAGCCCTCAGTTCCATAATGACGATACAACAGAGATCTTGAATACTGGCAACCAGACATTTTCAGAGATTATGAATAGCCAGACAAAGCGGTTGACAGCTGTCTCAACCTTGCATGTCTTCGGGACGGCCTACACACCAAATGGGCCAAAGGTCATTTTATGTCAGATCCAGGGAGACCAAGGGGAGATTCTCCTTTTGGTCGAGTGGTATAGAGAGCCGATATTTTACACTTAGTCCAATGTTTACATCTGATGATAGAAAGACTTTGTATCAATATGTTCGATCTTACGGAATTAAGGATCATGTCAATATTTTATAAATACCCACGTCCTCAAGAAATCTCGTCAAGCTTAATAATAATAACCAGCTCCACCTTACAATTGATGATTTGGAAATGCCTATTGTTTGCAAACCTGGTCACATATTTCGGCTTACGACTGAAGATCCGAAGCGTTTGCGTTTGCCAAGCATCCATTTATTCAAGATACAATGGATCTTCAACCGTATTGTGGAGATATCCGGCGTTATAGATTTATACAATAAATACGGTGACGATGATGATGACGACAATGATGGATTCGGTGCATCGGTTGTTTTCCAGTTTCACCCGATGCACGATCTTCCGTCTTTAGGTACGGTCTTCCAGGGTATGGCTCTTCTTCCGACGAAGAGGGCAGTGAGGCACCGTAGCGCTCTGCCACAACCGCATCGACAGACGCATCTCCTGTGAGGACGCGACAAACTCAGAGGGAGACAGAGCATGAACAGAGTGATATCCCTACCAGTTAACGGTATTATCGCTTGATCTTGGGGGCATACGCCCGGCATATGCTAACGGTAAACAGGACCCATCCCCCATAATAATCCAGGACAGGTTCCAAGAAGTCAGCAGGAAGCAATGAACGAGGACAGACACCGTAAGTAGACTCGGACTATGCAATGCATATGCTAACAATTGTAGCGCCTTTTGTCACAGCGGCGAATAGCAACAACCCTCCGAATGCTGCCATCAGACTGTCCACCATCAACGGATTGGTGTAAGTCCTTTGGAACTGCGTCTAGCATATGCTAGCCATATGCAGATGCGATATCGCTGTCAATGGCGACCAGCCTGCTTTGCGGAGACATATCCGCCAACAATTTGATTTCTCTGTGCTAGACGATAATAGCTCAAGTTCTTGTATTTGTACAATTTTTCTGGTAACTCGTCTATCACATTTACCAACGGACAGCAAATATGTTATTGCTACATATGTTGCAAATTCTACAATAATATTGCTCTCCGTTCTACAGCTTCGCACTTGTACAGTGCTGTTCTCGTACCTGTCACGGCCCTAGCTCAAACTCCAAGAAGGTCAGATTCGCAGGCATTTCCCATCAGACAAAGGCTAGAGACTAGACCTAGATTGGAAGGCGGTTTGAATGGCAGAATGCTCAAGGGGGATATCTTAATGGTTTTACGAATTC
>QEIL01000177.1:0-78490 GCA_003116535.1 Paecilomyces niveus | reverse complement strand
CATTTCATCTTTTAAATAGTCTGATTTAATGGTGTTGGTGGTTGAAAAGCTTCAAAATCCATGGAGGGTGCGGAGAAATGGGCGGTTCGGTGGTGTGGGCGGTTCGGTGGTTGATTACGTTATCTTCAATTTTGTCCGTCACCGAAGCATCCGCAGTCGATTAACTGAGTTACAATCAGTGTGATGAGGCTCGACCTGGGTGCACACAATGTTCACGATATGGAGCCCCTTGTCCGGGTTACAGCCGGCAGCTAAAATTCCAAGATGAAGGACCCGGTCTGCAACGTCGACTCCAGTCGTCATCGCGGAATACTAGCTCTATTCGATCGAAGGGCAGCTCAAGGGCTAGCCGCGGAGAAAGCAGTCGCTCTGCGACTGAGGTTATCCAGGAGAACGCGATGGCACTCATCCGTCGACATGTCGCCAACACATCTATTGATGAGCGAGTCGATTCATCCCTTGTGCGAAAGTCATTCATAAATAACCAGCCTCAGTTGTTTTCGGACTTCGTCTGCGCTGCATTCCCAACCCTCTACTTCCATAACAGGTTCCGCTCCGGGGACGACCCATCGTTCCCAGACTATATCACGCAGAATTTTGGCACACACACGTACCAAGATGCATCTGTCTGCTGTCTCAGCGGCGTCTACCTGGCGCATCTCACCAAAGATCCGGCTTTGTTGAGGGCTAGCAGGCAGATGTACTCATTGGCTCTGAAAGAGGTTTGTAAAGCCCTGGATACGGAAGAGGCATTTTCGGACAACATGCTCAGCTCAGTCATGATGCTCAGTGTTTATGAAATGTACGCACAGACATCGAAAGATGCCTGGGCCCGACATTCTGAAGGTGTCAAACAGCTGATGCTAAGTCGTGGCGTCAAGGGGCACGAATCCGGGTTTGGACGTTCATGTTATTATGCCTTCAGGGGGTTCCTGATAGCAACAGCGCTCTTTGAAGGCAAGCCTTGTTTCCTCGATGATGAAGACTGGCTGAACTTTGCTGCCCGAGTACGAGCTGAAGACTCCCAGAAACCTGGGGAGTGGTCCCCCTTCGTGGATGTATCGGAACTGATCTTCATGGAACTCACTAAATGCCCGAGATATCTCAGCGAAGCACGTGCCTTGTCGTCCTCCTCCTCATCATCTTTACCTGAAGACGCCATCTCCCTCCTGGAGCGCATAACGGAAACTCGTAATAACCTTCTTGTGCACATGGAAGAATTGAAGTCCTGTATCGCGGCGCACAGTCAACGCGCTCAAGGAATCACATATCGACCGGGTAACTTCGTTGGCCCTGTTCCGGAGGTCTTCGCAGATACGAGCCCGTCTCTTTTACTTCGAGGAGCAACCAGCTCCGTTGCTGCTCTCGATCAAATATTACGATCTATCAGAATTGACATGGTAGGAAATCGGAGAGCACCCGCGGAACAGATAGAGGATCTCACATATCCCACTCCACCGGAGGACACAGGCTCTCCGGCCTTCTCCCAAGCGTCTAGTCCTCAAAGCCCACCTTCAGATGAAGCTCCGCGAGTGATGACTCTACCATTTCGAATCGTCTCGGAGATTGGTCGTGGCCCGTCTAGGACATCTGATAAATCGGACCCTCAGGCAGTTATATGGCTGGATCGCATTGCTTCGTCCATGGGTATGTTGGGAACCCAAATTGTGCAAGAAGTGGAAGACGATCCTTCCGATAAAGGCAAGAAGCCTATGAGCTCTGCCGTAGAAGAGAATGAGGATTAAGCGAAAATCTAAACATTCAAAAAGTTCCATTTCTGCTGGAATCTACGCCTATACAGAGAGCGCTTCATGCCACGAACACCACTCCTGTCTCCAGTTTTTGCAGCAAAGAAAGCATGGCTGCTGCTACATACATAATGCTCAAAATATCGAACAGAACGCCAGCCAACTAGTACTCCATCGATGCTTCGAAAAGTCTTCTCAGCTCGTCCTTCTCTGCCGTGAGCTCTTCACTCAGGTTCGGGGCCAGCATCAACACTCGCTTCTGGGGCAATGTGCCTTCAATCAGGCTTTCGATGTCGGAGGGATTGAAGCCAAGGGCCTTGAGACCACGAGGCTGGTCACCTAATTTGATGAGGAACTCGGCAATGGCTTCTCCAAGGACCTCACCGGCGCTTTCTCTCTTGACATTGGAGATGTCAACGCCGAAAGCCTCAGCGGCTGCCAGGTGCCGGTCAGGGTTCGATGCGGCAGTGAAACGGAAGACGGCTGGTGCGGTTACGGCAACAGAGACTCCATGGGGAATGATTGGGTGCTCAACGGCGTATCCGTTATGCTTATAGCCGGGGTTCTGGCCGGAAATTGGGTAGCTCATGCCGTGGCAGAGATGGACACCTGCGTTACCGAAACCGACTCCGGCAAGCGTGGCAGCGAGGAGCATCTGGGACTGAGCCTCAAAGTCGTCGGGGTCCTTAACAGCACGCGGAAGATACTTCACGGTGCTGCGAAGGGCTTGGAGTGAGAAGATATCTGAGATGGGGTTTGCACCCTGGTAAGCGGGTCGGTTGATAGGGTTGGTAGGGCGAGGAACACGCTCGTTGAAAGGAATTGCCGTCCAGGACTCAAGGGAGTGGCAGAGAACATCGAGACCGGAGGATGCTTTGACAGCAGAAGGCATTGTTCGCGTGTTGATCGGGTCACAGATGCCGAGGGTGGGCTTCAGCGCACGATGAGCGGCACCAGTCTTAGCCTTCTTCGATACGAGATCGAAGATTGCGGTGCCTGTGGTTTCTGATCCGGTACCAGCCGTCGTTGGAACCGCGATGAGAGGCTTCAATGGCTTAGTGATTGGGAGACCCTTGCCAAGAGGTGCGTTGACAAAGTCGAGGAAATCCGCGTCATGGAAGACAGTGTACAGGTTCATCAGCTTGGCAGTATCAATGACAGATCCTCCTCCTATATGACATTAGCATATAATCCTCTTGACCGTAAACTTATCTAAGCTTACCCACTGCCAGGAAGGCATCCGGATTGTACGGCTTAGCAAACGCAATAGCCTCCTTGATCCTATTTCGTAGTCAGAAACCGTCCAAATATTCTCCCGAAGCACACAAAGTGAACTTACGAATGATCCTTCGGCTCTATCCTCACCTTATCGAATACCGTAAACTCAATCCCTTCCTTACTCAACCCCTCCACCACCTGCTTCATCGCATCCAACTTGCTCACATTTGCATCCGTAACAACACAGACTTTCTTAGCACCAATATTCTTGAAATCCATTCCGACTTCCTTCGTAGCTCCGGGTCCGAACCGGATACTCGACGCCGCCATCTCGAATGCATACTCCTTCTGACGGGACGCGTCAATGGGCGTTGCCAGATGTCGTCGCACATGATTGGCCAATGACGGCGTCTGGTGGTGATGATGATGATTCGGATTCGAGTGACAGGGACAATTAGGCGGATGAGTGAATTGTACGGTGCGTAGAAGCCCGAGAGCTCTGTTGGCCGCTGAGGGCGCAACTCGGATTGTAGGAGCTACCATGATAAATGAAACAGGTGATATGCTATGAATGCGGGGAAGTCTATCTCAATGGCGTGATACTTCTACAGGTGAAATTGAACAATGCAAAGGGGAAGAATAGATAGAAAGCCTCAATCCCCTCGTTAGAAGCGGAGGATAGGAAAGGAAAAGGAATGAGACCACGGAGAACGTAGCGAAAGTCTTCTGACTCCCCTTTGCATCTCCCAGACCGGAGAGCGATGGCAGCTCCGGGGAGATGATCCGTTATGCGGGGTTGCGGGATTTTGAGGGGGAGTCTCGGCGGCTTGTCCGAGGTCGATGACATAAGGAATCTTAACCGTAACTATAGATATTTATTCTTCCTTCTACCCCGGGCCGAGAAAACAGGTCTCTTTCCCCACTTTGGGATGATCTGTCGGCCGATTGGGCCTGTACCTATGATCTTCATGGTGCTTTACTCTATATTATTAACGAGTGAGCGGTGAATCATATTATGAACCACTCCACATGTATTCCATAAGCCTTTCAACCGAACCGACCAACCGAGCTTGCGGTGCTTTTGGCCATAGCTTCTGAATGTCTCTCACCGCAATTAAGATGGAAACGCAGATCATGTGCCTGTTCCACTTCATAAACGAACAATTCGCAATAGTCTCATTCTGTACCCGCTTCAATTCTGCCAGAAAAGCAAACCGGATAGATACCGCATCTCTTGAGGTGAATACAACGTAGTATCCAGATGCAATCCACAATGTCTCAAAAGGTAGACGATGGTATTACTATGTAGTATTCAAGCAGGAGAGACATATATCCATCTATATGTACACTGCATGAGTAGTTCGCGTTTCAACGTTACACATCCAATATATGTTCCTAGATATAAGGGTCACAATGTGCTTTTTTTGTGAGACGTGAGTCTACGGTCCAGAAGTCTAGGTCGATCCAGCTCGGCGGGTCCCTGCAGCATGGGTAGATAGATACAACCTCTTCGACTGTTGGGATTTGTACGAACCCAGCCTGATATACCTAAATGCAAACATTCTACTTTCATGCCCAGTTTCGAATAGAAAAGTTCCGGAAATTTATCCCATATAACTATTACAGGTTTTGGCAGATTTCAAAAGGATATAGTATACATTACAGAGAAACTTGTCAAGATTGGTCTGGAAGTAATAAATTGAATTACACTAAAACTAACTATTCTGTCCTTCCTTTTCTCAAAGTATCATAAATGTCTGAAGGCTCAAGGAAGACATGATTTAAGGAGGGTATTAATTCGATGAAAGCAGTAACCGAAGCGTTCACTTCATTTCTCGTTGCTTTTCGCATGCATCCAAGAATCGAATCCATTCTTGTCAATGGGGAAGTAGTCATTGCGAGTGACTCTTATGCCGCTTATTTCCAATCAGCTCTAAAATGATCAAGGAATGAAGTTTAGTCCAACAACGAAGGCACACCCACATCAACCTCTTCCCAAGGACGCTTAACAAGCCGTCAAATTCAAGTTCGTTCCCGACTCACAGACCTTCACCTGGCTTCCAGCCGGCGGAATGCCATTGGGCCAAGTGATAGATCCACAAGCTGTATCCGAGGGCGTCACAGCCACAGGGCTACCAGCGAAGGCGTCTCCGAAGACATCCGACAGATCATACCAGACGTTGCTTCCATCGAGATCATACGCGAAGATCGTCTGCGCACTACCGTCATACAGACCGTTCTCAGTGCGAGTGATCTTGAGAGCGATGCCGCCGGAGACGGGGTCGTCGTGGAAGACTTCGGAGTATTCGGCCCCTGGGTTGACGGTGTTCTCGGGGCCGATGGATCCGCCGATGCTCCAGACGTAGATGGGTTGAGGGCAGTTGTTGTGGACGATGGCGCTGCCGACGGCGTGCACGAGAGGAGTCAGTGCCGCGGTGGCGGTCAGGGCAAGGGTAGAGAAGTGCATTGTAGTGGTGGTTGTTTTGTGGTAGGTGGCTTGACTTTGTTTCGAGATATAGATGCTTTGTTTTGAGGGGACTTCAACTGATGCTATCTGCAATTGATACAGATATCAGGAGGGACAATCAACCAATTTATATCTTTCTCATTCTTACTAGAGATCTTTTTTGTCTTGTCCAAATGTCACCTTGCTGCGTCATTGTAACCCTGAATCCGAGTATATGCTCCATCTCGTGATATCATCCTTCGAGCTGAACTAAGGCCTACCCAAGAGTTCCATACAATGAGAGGAACCCTTTCCAATTTCGTCCACTGGGGACATTGTTACCTTAATTAAGACATAGACCTCCGTCTTGGATTTGACAAAACTCTCCTTAGCGGCGTTGACACCTGAGAGGATCGACTGTACAAACCAATAAGGCAGAGGACACTCATGTGCTGTCTCGGAAAGTTTGAAAAAGAACCTATAATCCGAATGGAAGAATAAAGAAAACATCTGGCTTATTACATCATGCTATTCGACGGCCAATTAGGTGATTTTACTGCAAGCAGTAATAGGCGACCAGCGCGCTGTCCCGTCCTGTGACCTTGTGGGACACATGTTAGGCCCTTTGCATAGGTACTGGATACTTACATGACAGAAGTTGCTTGCCAAGTCTTCCTCTTGTTACCTCGTTGGTTAGGTCTTGCTCAAAGGTCGTTCCGGGTCAGGCCGACAGACCATGTCTCGGATCCTTGGGAAGTAGTCTTCGTATTTTCTGGAAGTGAGATGTCAGCTGACTTTAGTTTTGGAGCGTGGCCAAAGTTGAGCATGCTACTCGTCCTGCCATGGTTAATTATAGAACAACAGCTTTAATATCATGATCGTGGTTTCTTGATGTCCGAGCAGCCTGAGCCGGAATGCAACGGTGGGCTGGTTTGAATTCTAAGGTCCCGAACATTCGGGCCTTGGCGTGGTAGTGGCGACGGCTTGGTTTACTTTATTTAGTCTTTTTCTTGGCCATTGTTGTTAGCTTCTGCTCTGTTGTTCCTATAAAGGTTAGCTGGTAGAAACGAAAGGAGACAGTTCCTGAAGAGCAACTCTTTTTGGTGATAGACCAAACCCATGGTAATCTCGATGTACTATACTAGTAGGTTGATCCAGCATGAGAGATCTTACAGAAGAATCAGGCAACTCGCGAGGTGGAGAACCCCGCAAACTAACTGACCTTAGATAAGATCTTCCTCCCGTCGCCTCCGCGTGGGTTACCAATTCTAAATCTGGCGAATGGACTTGGACGACAATTGGCATAGCCTCAATAGATTGATGCGGTGACCTCACCATGACAAAAGAAAACCGTAATATGCTCATCAATAGACATTGACTTAATCAATTCTGGGAAGGACATCAGATCCAAAGAGAACTATGTATGATAATTCTATATATGTAGAAGCCAATATATGTAAGAATGGCAATTAAAAACTGCATCAAAGAACACAAAAATATCGTCAGAATATAAAACTCGACGGCTCTAGGAAGGAGGATCATCATGTAGTTCTTTCAAAACCATGCATGACGGAGCTATAACTACTGAGAAGATCTCACCACAGACTTCATCATGGAAACGCTTCGCGTCTGCCTTCCGCGTCAATTTATTGGGTGTTGATCATCTCCGAATATTCGAGGTTAGTGCTGCCCTTTCGAGCAACGGCCTGGATGTACTCAGTTGTCAGTTGGCTGATGGTAGTGCTCGTCTCGAATCCAGTCCGGGCAACAGTACTGATGAGAGTCTTGTTGGATGCATCTTGAGTTTGAGCACCATAGATGGCCCAGTTGTCATATTCAGTGGCACCATTCCAGCTCATATACACAGTGGAATTTTCAATAACGACAGCGGGCTTCCAGAATGGAGTACCTCTCCACTGAGCCTTGTAACCACGGTAGGATGCGACATCGTTATCTGGTCCGAACTGAGCCGTCATGATAGTGTTCCCGGCAGCATCATATTCCTTGACCTTCGCAATAGAGCCATAGCCCATGAAGATATGTCCGGTAGAGTTGGTCAGCGGTTGGTAGCTGCCTTGACTAACACTATGGATCGGGTCGGTGGGGTCAGAAAGGTTCTTGATGTTCGTAGCAGACCAGTTAACCAGATCGACAGCCATGCTGATACCGGTTGTCGGTTGCCCTTCGTCAGTGGGAGTGTTGGCATTGTTAAACAGGGAAAGCACGAGGCCCTGAGAGGTCTCGTCATGGAGACGTATATCATGCTGCCAGGAGAAATTGTTGTCCGTTCCAAGGTTGAAGTCACCGCCGTCCTCGCCCTACCGCTCTAAATTAGATAGCCCATCATCAGGTAATTTAGGAAGAACGTACATCCAAGTGCCATTTGATGGTTCCATTTTGGAACAGGTAATAACCAGTCCAGAAGTGGCGAAGAGATACGAAGTAGCCTTCATTTGTCTCCGTAATCGAGTTAATGTGGTAAGCATCCCAAGGGGCCTCTTGACTA
Organism: Paecilomyces niveus; assembly: GCA_003116535.1. Classification (NCBI taxonomy): domain Eukaryota; kingdom Fungi; phylum Ascomycota; class Eurotiomycetes; order Eurotiales; family Thermoascaceae; genus Paecilomyces; species Paecilomyces niveus. The sequence continues at coordinate 70,572 of QEIL01000177.1, read as the reverse complement.
GCACTTGACTTGCCTAAACCCTGACGAGACCCGTTGAAGGGAATATCGGCGATGTGCTCCAGGGAACTCCATTTGAAAAGTATCTTGTTCGTCGGGATATCGATCTCGTAGAATTGACCGTCTAGCATCCAGCCGTCCTTCTGACCCCCAATAGAAGTTAGGTCATATTGCGTCACGTTGTACGCAGTCACTAGGAGAGTGTTCCGGTTTGTGACCTTGCTCTCGTGCAGGTCGATATAGGATGCCATAGTCGAACCATTTGGACTGATGAAGGGGCCATGCAACGTGACTGTGTAGATCTCTCTGTAGGTATTGTCAAGAATATGGACCGTGCCGTAACCATAGCCGATGGACATCATGTCCCCAGCCCAGAAAGTGAGAACATCTTGACCAAAAAGGTTCTGAACTTTGAAGTTCGACACCACCTCATCGGGCCCCTGGTAGACGAGATGACCTTCTTGGTCGTATATAAGCGCGGCAGTGCCAGCCGCCTGGTTTCCTCTAGGTCCGATGAAAAAGTATCCAGGAGCTGGAGGGGCACCGGAAGTCGTGATGTTGAGCTGCGGAGGCTGGAAAGCCGTTGTTTTATAAGTCAAGTAAGGCCATTCCTGAGCAATAGTCCCCACGGACAACGATAACGAAGACAAAGCAGCTAATAAACGGCGCGCCATCTTCCCCAGATTATGCGGAGGGCGCTATTAAACAATCAAGCAAAAAAGGAGCGAATGATAGTCGAAAAGAATGACGACAGTAGAGCTGGTGATGGCGTGAGAAAATCAGGGTCACATAGGGCCCTATATGAATTCTCACATCCCCGGACTCGAGGATCAGCAATCAATATCAAAACTTCCGCAGGAGCCTGAGCCGGAGCCATTGTCCCGCGGTGCTGACATCCTACGCTTCGAACAGGTAATATAATCGATCATCCATGGGGAACAACCGGCGATCTCCTTGATGTTTTCAGCCCAGGTGAAGGCAGTAATTGGAGATCAACACTCACTCGTAGGCAGATCGCAGACGCATATTGGGGTTCGAAACGGGGTCCACCGTCGCGACAAAGCCTGTTCTTCAACATCTTGAGTCTATCTCACTCAGATACTAGCGAGGTGTGGATACGATCGATAAATCCTAGTAGAATCCCTTCGTTATTCGCAGTTAGGAACACTAAGCACGCGGGACAGCAGTAACCGCGAGGTTACAATGGGGCAGAGATGGCGGCAGCGGGACCGTTACGCCATCCCGTCCTTTGGTGAGGAGTCTTTCTCACACTCAGCGAGTCATCGTTAAGATGGAGGCCTTCAAGAAGCTTTGTCACATAGATCGGGCTATTTCAGACTCTAGAAAAAGGCCAGATCGACAGGGATGGATCAGTCTTTCCCCTCGAGTGGACTCTCAGTCTGCTTCTGTTATTATTATGAGTCGACCGCTGATTAACGATGTGCCGTTCTTATCCGTTACGCCTAGCCCAGCTCTTAAGACAGCATCAAATATTAAAAAAATATTAGGTATAGCTTACCGGGTTCACCAACCTCAGGAACCCGTCTGCAATATGCAGACCTCCAATGATTTCCTCCCTGGCTGGTGGTTTATCTGGTGATTGACTCGGTTCCTGAAGCCTTGTATCCACTCACATTCCTGACTTCCCGCACTCCGGCACACCGAGCGTCGATCTTAATCTGGTCTCAGAACCAAGATTTAGGCCACCCAGGTACGTTACAACTTACCATCCCTTCAGCATTGCGATTGAGCCCTTATTCGGTTATATTGCCTATTTGCCCCGATTGGCGATGGAGAAGTTGAGCCGAGTGTGCGGTTAACGACGCCAGCTGACATGCATAAGTGCACTTTTGAGATTAATGCTCGAAGGTAGGTCCAGAAGACCGTGAATGCTGTGAAGAGTACGTACTATCGTGTACTAAGCAACTCTTCTCTCAAGAACCTCGAAGGTTGTGTACGACGGAAAGACATGAAATAAACATGTCCACAGTTCTTGGAGACACTCAGTGATCTACGAAAAGATAAATAGCAGCAGCAGCGATCCTGTGGAGCTGGTAGCCAACTGAGCAACTGCTCCGAATCTACTGACATTTCAAGCAACATAATAGCTGGCAAAATTACGCTACGCTTTCCGAGCTCGGATTTTACACCGAACCTGCACTCGAGCCTAGTGTTATCAGCTTCGAACCCCGGGGGTTTATAGCTATATAAGGGGTGCCAGCCCGTAATAGCCTGTCGGCTATTACTGTGTAGTCTTTTTGGACGAATGGTTATAGGTATAGAGGCTGGCTGCCTATATCCCTTACACATATATCGAATATTTATTGGTTGTTTAAATAGTATCTACAAGCATTACTTAAGTATCCGATACGCATTTGTGTCTATCCACTGACGGTAAAGTATTTGCCTGCTCTTTTAATATATATTTTCCATGCCCATTGGCAAGACTCGCAATATCCTTGAGCTATAATTCTAACTCTTCACCTCCCACAGCTTCACAGTCACGCCTTCAATATATTTCCCGCCTACCGGCCGCCACATATGTGTTATGTGCACAGGCAATATGAGATCCTGGTATTCTTTCCACTCTGCTCTCTCTGCCTCTGACAGGTTGTCTGGAGGATCCATGACTGCGTCGTGCTCAAGAACATCAATATATCCATGCTTCCTATAGAGAAAGCGGCCTAGATCAGAAGCACCGAGCCAGCTTTCCAAATTCAGTTCATCTGCCTTCGCCTCACCCCATGCCATGAATAGATGGCCGACACCGTTGTTCCGGTACTCGGAAAGGGTAAACGCCAATTCCAGTACTGTTTGCGCGTCAATCAGCACAAATTGTATTTCTTGTTTAACACGAGCGTGACGGAAAAGGTTCTGTACAGATATGCGGTCTCTGACCCTTGCCACTCTCCCACTCTGAAGTTGCAAGATCACCTTGGTAGCGAAATCTCTCCCTATGCCTTCCGGATACCATTCCGCCCGGAAGGGCTGTGCCGGAGCCTCTGCATATGGGTTCCTAAGGTGGATCTTCCATTTTGCGCCTCCAACGATCTTGTTTGTAGTATCATCCACAACCTTAAACCACATAATGTTCGGGTAATCCTTTTTGTATTGTTGCAACTGCAATTCCGTGCTCTGCGCCAGGCTAGCTTCTCGGTCGTCGTTAAGGATGGGAGAGATCGCGCGCATGAAGCCTTGTCGGGGATTCTCCACAGATTCCCACCATACTGAAATCAGTTCCGGGAAGTCATCATGTGTAACCTCTTCTAGTTTGAATGGCATGGTTGAGGTTCTTCAGGAGGAGACACAGTTGTGAATTTCTTTGCGATATCAATGAACGGGGGTTAGGATTTAGAACCACGAAAATTATTTTTCTCGTTAGACTACTAGAAACTATTTATTGTCCTGCCCAAGTTTTAGGTAGAAACTCTTTTCTAGGATATGGGTGGTTGTAGATAGGATTAATCTACTAGTGCAAATTTAGTGCTGATCTCATCTAATGTCGAATATGATGCCACATGGGTTGCAGGCACGTTAACTGTGTCAGCTATCTCATCCATAGAACCCTTCAGCTGAATATCTTAATTGACAGCTGATAGCGGTAGGGTATTATTATGGATTTTGTTGGAAGACAAGGCAGGGATCCTAAAATTTAATAAGTATATCGTCCACTGACTAGACCAAAATAGAGATATTTCTGCTACCCAACTATCAATAATAAAAGAGTGTACTGCATGCCAATGACCTTAAACGCTACTGCAGGACGCCTAATCAGCGACGCTATAGGACACCCACAGGCTAATCGGGCAGGGTTTACGGAGCTCCGAAGAGACGGATCATGACTGAAAACGGCGCAGGATAAAATCTAGACAGATTTTGCCCTGCTAGAGGGGTCTGATCAGGTCATCAGATGTTTCATTTTTGACTGGGCTCATTCTTAATATTATGCCCAACCGATCTATGTCTGAAACAGAATGAATGTAAGGAACTAGAGTTCCTAGGAGCCAGCTAACTCCAGGTTGGCTGGCGAAGCGAGGGCGAGACGACGTCGAGTCGCTTGCGATTCGCCGTTCGGATAAATTACTTGGTACTAGGACATGCGCGAAGGGTTCAGCAGGTTGGGAGTAGATTGGATTGGAATAGAATAGAACAGAACAGATCGCTGGCTCCCCTATGCCAGCAGTCTAGAGGGGTTCTATATAACTATCTAGGAGATCGTTTGTCCCCTAGCTCTTGGCAGTTTCATCTGGGTTTCACCTCACGGAGTTGACACCTCCGCCCCTCGCCTCCCCTCGAGGCGAAGGGTTCTCGGCGGTGCAGTTCTAGTAGGGTCATGACAATGAAACGTTAAATCCCACCGTCTTCTAATTTTCCCTCGCCAACCAAAATATTGTCGAAAAGAAAATTGGAAATTCTAGAACACTGCAGATGATTTCGGTTTTCAGAAATATATTATTTACAAAAAGCAATTCCAATCTACTTTAGTAACCTCCGCAAAAGTAACCTCCGCAAAAGATTTCTCCCGGACCATCGATTATCCGGAAAACCCCCGATGGTCTAGTTGGATATGGCGTTCGGCTGTAATAGGAATTCTCCATTGTTACCGAAAGGTCGCCGGCTCGATTCCGGCTCGGGGGAGTGGGTATCATTTCTTTTTATTCTTTCTTCTTCTGACTTTAACAACGATATAGTTACATCTTAAGGACTTCCAGTGATAATCAATGGAAGTTTTTTTTAATCTTTATTTTTCGAGGTTTTAACCGAGTTGAGTCTACAAGCTTGCGAATTGAGGATGCACCCAACCAGACTTGCATCATTCAAGATTCCGCTCGCAAAAATATTCATTCAACAGCAAGCACACATCATTTCGAGCAGATATGGCGCGAAGAAAAATATATCTCCGCGGACACGCGAAATGGGAGTAAGTCCGATGGACTAGACTCGGGATTCATAACGTGGGGCTATACGGACCCTACCCTCGGTACCCCGAGGTTCATGTTCGCTCGCCTGTCGCCTGTCGCTTAATTCAGTTCTGTCGCTTAATTCAGTTCTGGTAGTAGGGAAATCAAGCAAGTTTCTCATTTGCTGCTAGTAAGCCACGTGGAATGGGTTATGGAGAGAGAAGTCCATAGTTTCCAAAACCTAAACCTAATGTCAGCCAAAAGATGCACTAAGGATCCATTGATTTCAACAGTCGGATGTACCCCACTATTCCTTTCTTTCCATCTGTGTCAGAGCTTAGAGGAACATCGAATTGATACCTTTTCATCTCATAAGTGGTGCAATATCAGACTCCATTTCAGTCGACTAACTTGTAAGACAGAAAAAGTTGATAAAAAGTCAACATCCTAGGAAGTTTTTTTGTCAACAGCCCATCTGCTTCTTATCTTATACTAGTTCACATTCCTCGGGTCTTTCCACCCCGAGGCAAATCTGGGGTTCCGCCTAGTGTTTTTGCGGGGTAATTAGTATGCATCAGCCTTAATCCCTAGCGTCATATCTAGTTCTTGGCTGACAACAAATAGCATTATCCAGAAGTTCTCCTTTATCACATATGAATTGGAAGTAGTTATTGATGATCTCTGAAGGTATAGAATGAATTCTATTATGGTCCTGCCTGTATACCAGGCCGGTGGTTTGCGCTAGATGGACGTGACCCGTTCTTATTGATATGGCGGAAGCACGCAATCCTAGCCGTCTTGTTGCAATCCATAACCAACCACCGTGACCTATTAAACAGGGATCTAGGCCAGAGCCCGCAACAAATGCCGGTCAAGCTTCCCCCACAAATCTTTCAAGCTCGACATCAGAGGTCGTTTCCAAAGCTAGGGGGTCCCTCCCCCGGCGCTTCGTCCCGCCAGATGCTCACATGCGTCGGCAAACCAGCGATTCAGAATCAAAAGACAGCTCGCGTAATTGGAACGAAGAAAGCTAGAGCCCGGACAGATGTAGGGATCATGGGGTCGGCTGTTACGGGCCTGATATAGTAGGCCAGTCAGGTTACATTGACGCGTCCTGAGCTCCTTGGGGATAAAATTAACGAGCGGTTTGGATTCAGTCTTGAAATACTTCTTTTTAGCGATCGAGGGCTGTAAAACGCTCAGTATATTTCTCTGCTCTCGAACTAATACCCTCGTGCACCGCCGTTTCGCCGTCTTGAGACCTCACTTTTCGTCAAGCTGGAAGTCTTCCCACTACAGAATCTATCACAAGAATAATTGCTGTTACCGTGAAGTTACTGTGCTGAAGTACTTACCACAGAACCAAATGATCTGAGCGTTGTAGGCTATTCGGGCTGCTACATAGGCGCCAACTGCCAAGATGGGCCAGAGGCTTGGCCTTCTCAGGGTCATCTATCTCGTTTGCATCGCTTGTATGGGCTCATTTGCCTTTGCATATGATACCGGCGTGATCAGTACGTAGTACTGTACCTCTGATCTCTCGACATGAACATATTAGAGGACGATCACCGCTAATTTGTCTTTAGGCGGCGTTCTCACGCTCACCTCCTTCCAGAAAGACTTTAGATATACGAAAGCACAGAAAACCAGCGTCAATTCGAATGCAGTTTCAATTCTGCAAGGCGGTGCCTTCTTCGGTTCCTTTTTCATCTGGCCAATTACAAACTACATTGGTCGACGCGGCGGACTCATCGTCTGCTCCATTGTGTTCATCGTCGGGACTATTCTCCAGGTTGTTAACACACACTCAATCGGAGCGTTCTATGCAGGGAGGGTTATTGCCGGACTGGGGATCGGAGGGGCAACTGTGCTCGTGCCGATGTATACAGCGGAGATGGCACCGAAGGACATCCGCGGCAGGCTGGGTGCTTGCTTCCAGCTTTTCTTTGCGACCGGTGTCATGGTCTCTTACTGGGTGACATACGCCGTCGGAATCGACCAACCGAACAAGACCAAGCAATGGCAGATCGCATTGGGCCTCCAGTTCCTTCCGGTTGGTCTGCTGCTAATAGGGATGTTCACCGTCAAGGAAAGTGTGCGCTGGCTCGCAAAAAAAGGTAAGACGGAAAAGGCACGAGAGTCATTGAAATGGATCCGCGGAGGCGACGAGACAGAAGAACTGCAGTTAGAATTTGATGAGATTCTTGCTGGTCTCGAGGAAGAGGCACGCGTGAAGGAAGGATTCTCTCCAAAAGAGCTTCTTCTACCGGCAAACCGATATCGTATCTTCATTGCGATTACCATCCAGCTATGCGCCCAGCTAACCGGAAACACGTCGCTTGCATACTACGCTAATCAGATATTCTCCACCGTGGGTGCAGGGAGCAGCAGCAAGTTAGTGACGGGCTTCTTTGGTGTCGTCAAGGTAGTTGGCGTGCTCACATTCCAGCTTTTCGTCCTTGACCGCATTGGCCGTCGTATACCATTTATGGTAGGAGCATTTGCCATGGGCTCATTCATGCTCATCATCTCTCTCATTGTAGCCACCCGTCCGCCCAGCTCGACATCGGACGAGCATGGAACGACAAAAGCCGGAATTGCGGCTATCATCATGACATACGCGGAGGCGTTCAGTTACAACATGTCCTGGGGCCCGCTTCCCTGGCTGTACCTGGGTGAAATGTTCTCCAACCGGACCCGCGAGATCGGTATTGCCATCGGCAGTGCTTCTCAGTGGTTGTTCAACTTTGTCATGTCGCAGATGACACCCCATGCCATCTCCAACATCGGATGGCGAACGTTCCTGATGTTTGCTATCTTCAATTACGCCATTATCATATACTCATGGTTCTTCTTGAAGGAGGTATGTTTTCTTCTCACACATCAGGAATTCTTAGCATTGCTAACATTCACCAGACCTCTGGCCACTCCTTGGAAGAGATGCAGAACATCTTCGCAGGACAGAATGCCCCCAATGGCAAGGATTTGGAGAGTAAGAATATTGAAACGAACCAAGTAGCTATGAAGAGCGAGTCGCGAGCTCAATAATGTGGATCATGGGATCGGAATACTTTTATCCTCATCTAACGCTAGTTTATGATCTGTTCATGTAGCATAATCAGAAATCAAGGTTTACTCGTTCCCCTCCAGTAATCTTATTAATACGTGAGTATGGTCTACATATGGCAGTAGGGTAACCGCCTGCTATTCCAGGAAAACCCCCAGAATCTTGAAATTATTCAAACGTATTCTATTTCTTGCTTCTACCGTATGTTCTGGCAGAATATTATTAATATCCCGTGATCCGCGCCACTCCACTAACAAGATTACCAGGGGGGTAACCAGTATTTCTCCGATCCTCCAAAGGATCCTCCTGTTTCTACAATTCGTAAACAGTAAGAACAGTCCACGAACGCAGTGGATAAACCCGTAGAACTTTCTATATTTTCCGACAATCTCTCGGAGGAATTTATAAATATCCTATTGCTCCGTTGACAGATAGGTCCTTATCTAACGTAGTCCCTATATAACTTAGCAAACATATTAAGTAAATCACTTTTGTGATATGATTGCCCCGCCTTTTATGTTATTCCTCGTGAACACTCCCCACGCTAGTTTCTATATCAACTTCCTCTACAATTGATTCTCTAAGATATAAGATAAACCCAACTCAACCCCGACAATTCCCACAACAATTAAGAAAACCACGTTGATGTAGAACCATAAAGTAAAAATGAAATAAAATTCTAACATCCTATAGTTCCGAGCTTGGAAGCTTCCATGGGTAAGTAGGTAAAGTTTGCGGAGAATCTCGTTAGCGTCGGGGAAATTAGCTCTACCTACTTTCGCCGATCTATTCAGTACATATACGCGAACTACATACATGCATGTAGTCTGGAAGGTTTAACTCTACAGATTATAATAGGGAATAATTTATATTGGTTCTAACTTATGTTATACTTCTATCTATATGTGAGTTCTATACTAGTGTAGTCGGGAGCAGATGTGGATCCGGATGTAGCCTGCTTACACTGGGGTTCTAATAGAAATGGGGATGACGCGAGGAAATGATTGCATTTTCTTTTCTTTTTTTGCGTTGTCGTTTTCATATCTCACAAGGATGGACTTCTGAAATCGAGAGACAAAGTATAGAATACTCTATACATGGAGAGATTGAGAGAATGCCAGTTGACATGACTTATTTAAATCCGGATATAGTGTTCTATTGAAACTATATTCATAAAGGGATTTGTTCCTGCTATCTAGAAACAATATCCTTCTTAGACAAATCATCCCTACGGTACATAATCGGCCCTATCCATACTCCCTCCCTTCTTCCTGAAGGGGTCCCTAACCCGAACCATATAGATAAGACCATGAACCCACACTTCTCCCCACATCCTGTTTCCCCGAGCACAAAACCAAACGGAGAAATAGCAGGAAACTGGCTCATACACGGGAATATACATGTATCCATCCTATCCTATCCCATCTTATTCTCCGCAGGATCTGTCCGGCCGGTCGTAATTTCAATGCAGAAGCAAGTCAAGGGATGACATGTTTCCGTTCGAGTGATATGGGGGATCGACATGGAAAATGTAAGAACTCTGTCCAATTGTGTTTTCCAAGATGTCGCGGTTATTTATAGTTTTATTATCTGGTTTTACGTCTTCGAGGTGAGGGCGTGTATGGAATAGGGTATATAAACCCTCCTCTATCCCCAATTACGTACATCCGAAGAGACTTGTTCCAGAACAAGACACTTTTCAACTTTTCGATTGAAAAGTAGAAAGAACAATGGGCTCCCATATCACATCAAAAGCAATACCCAAAACCCAAACCGTCGCTCTGGTCCGCGAACTCGGCGGTCCCGTCGAATTCAAAGACGACTATCCCGTCCCCGTACCAGGACCGAATGAAGTCCTAGCTAAAGTCCTCTATACGGGTGTCTGTCAGAGCGGTATATCAAACCTTCCACATTATTAACAATATAAACAATACACACTAATCAATGAAATGAAACCGACACAGACCTACACACCAAATCCGGCACCGCCGCCAGCGCCGACGGAACGCCCATCACACAAATAAAACTTCCCCACATCGGAGGCCACGAAGGCGTCGGACGCATCCTCTCGCTCGGTCCCGGATGCGAAAACGATCCAGACATCCACATTGGCGATCTCGTCGGCATCCGTTTCTCCAGTCGAATCTGTCGGCGCTGCGAATTCTGCCTCGCGGGCACAGAGCAGTATTGTGTCCGAAGCACGAATCATCTGCATCATGAAGATGGGAGTTTTCAAGAATATATTGTCTTGCATGTGGGTTATTTGACGCTCTTGCCGCAGGATGTTGATCCGGCGGTTATTGGGCCGGTGCTTTGTGCGGGGGTTACGTCTTATAAGGTTTGTTTTTGCTTTTCATTGCTTAAGGTGGATGATGGACGGTGGATGGATTGAGGGATTAGAGGCTGATGAAGTCTAGGCAGTGCTGAATGCGAACGTTAAAGCGGGGAATTGGCTTGTTGTCGTGGGTGCTGGGGGTGGGTTGGGGCATTTAGCTGGTGAGTATTACTATTATTATACTAGGCGTTCCTGTCCTGAAAATACGATATCAAGAGATAATCCCTGAATAACCATAACTAAACTGATTCCTATAGTCCAATATGCCAAAGCCCAAGGCGCCTCCGTCCTCGGGGTCGACACCGGCCCAGAGAAACGCGACTTCGTCCTCTCCCTCGGCGCCAAAGACTTCATCGACTTCAAACTAACCGACCCCATCGAGAAAGTAAAAGAGATAACAAACGGCGGCGCTCACGCCGTGATCGTAACAGCCGGAAATGGCAAAGCATTCAGTCACGCATGTGAAATGCTTCGAGTAGGAGGGACGCTCAGTTGCGTGGGCATACCACCCGGTCGACCGCATCTGGAGACCCCGATCTCGACGATTGTGATTAAGGGGTTGAGGATCACGGGGAATCTGGTCGGTTCGTTGAGTGAGTGTATGGAAGCGGTGGAGTTGGTGAGAAGGGGTGTGGTGAAACCGAATGTGGTGGTGAGACCGTTTAGGGAGCTGCCGAAGGCGTATGAGGAGATGGAGAAGGGGGATATTTCGGGGAGGATTGTGCTGAAGGTTGCTGATTAGGGGATATCGTTGTTGGTGTAGATTTAGGGGACTAGTGGCTTTGGTATCATTCTACCTGCTTGCTAAGTACATGTTTTGGGTTATGGAACATGACGACTCCATCGGGTCATCAATAGGTACAAGCATCAAATGGAGATAAGATCTCCGATTGAAAATTCCTTATCCCATCTTCCTCGTCATTCATTACACCCGTTGGGGTATCAATATCAAGTGTCCACAAACGAGAGGGGGCCCTTAGAAGGGCCTCTGCAGTTTTATGACGTAATATCGAATTAAGTGTAGGGTCCTGTTCAAGAAATGGAGAAAGCTTTTGATATAGCCCATGTAGAAATTCCTGCGGTCCGAGACGAAAGCAAGAATCCTTAGACACGGCAGGATTGCATAGTAAAGTGTCTGCTAGAGAATTTGCTACTTCGAAACACTTCAAGAGCTACTTTTCTCGTTAATCACATCGAGCACGAAAGCCATCATCATATGGGAAAAACATACCTGATCCCGACCTAGCGGAAGAAGATCCTCAGCCCGGTAGTCCTTTAGCGAACTCAATAGGTCGCGTCCAACATGGGAAGGAAAAGTGAACGTCATTAGGTTATTATACGAGTTTGAAGAGAGCAGTCCTAACGAAAGCGCCTGCTGCCAGATAATGGTTCGCATCCATTCTTTGGTTATATGATAGTCAGCTAGCCGGACGAATGCGGCATGGTCCCGTTTCATGGACAGGCCATGGAGGAGATCCTCTGTTGTAATAAGTGTATCTGTGAATGGGTATTGGCTGCTAGATGAAAAGCATTGCGCGAATGCCACAAAGAGTCTAGCTAGTTCCAACAGTCCCTGGACATGGACGTTGTCGGATATATCGCTAGCATCCGGCAGCCGTACAATCTCTGCATAAGAAGGTGATAGGCCTAGATGCATGGAATATCCTCTGTAGTATATCAGCTGTACTCTCATTCATATTACCAAGAAAATAGCATACCTTTCCGAAACCCAAAGCAGTAGAAACAATATATCTTCATTATCAACAAGATCAGAAGCTGCTTCCGAATCCAACTCATCACAGTCCAACCTCAGCAGCCTCGCGCATGAAATTGCTTCTTGGACGAACATCAGCGCTGAATTCCGCTTGTTCACCTTGGCGTGATAAACATGGAGGAAGAACGACGCTAGCACGCTTCTCAGGTCAAGGTGTTCTCTGTACTGGTTCTGTTCTCGAACTCTGATACATTCGATAGCCAACACAGCACTGTCTATCATGCTGTCATCCTGCATGATGGGCGGAAGATCTAACTGCGCCATGGTCGCAGCGCACAGCGCCGTGGCGAGACAATATGTACCCGGATTATTTTCGATATCCTCCAGTCGTTCCAGTAGCGTCTCTACCTTTATTACAGGCCAGACACTGTATGATTTCGATCGATATTCATGTATGATGGATGTCAGAGTCGTTGTAGACACGTATGTAGTCGTCGACTTCACCGTCAAATCAGATAGATGCCACGAATCTTCTCGCTGCCTCACCGATCCCGCCGTTGTCGTCTCCAAATCCATCGTCCTCGTACCATCTGGCTCTGACTCTTCCTTCCGGGAAGCAGCCACCGAAACCACATCATCGTTCGTCACGCATTTCGCATTAATATTCGTAGTGGGAAGTTGAATAGAAACACGCCTCGATTTCGGCCCCCTCTTCCGCGCCGGTTTCAAGTAAGTACAGACGATCTTCTTACTGGAATACAAACATGACCGACACGGTTGAGAACCGTCACACCTAACTTTGCGCGAGATGCAGGAGTCGCAGGCTCGTTTCATGGGTTGGGAAGATAAGATAAGATGTCAATGATACTAGGTAGTGTTGGAGAATAATAGTGCTAGTAGATTCATATGGTTGAAGATAAGTAGATGGAGTTGATGCATTGACGATTTATTCGGCTAGTGAAATTCTCTAAAGTCACGAGTCCAAAGATGGCTCCATGCCAACGAAGCAGAGCAGATGTTCTAGTCTAGACCGAAGAAAGAGCTTGGGGTCATGAGCGGGGTTGGGGATTTAGGGGGTAAGACCGAAGCATGGACTTACTGTAAAGGTGGAATTGGACCGCCAGTCTACTAGTAGCAATATACATTACAGGAAGTCCATACATACATAACTTGTGCGATTACCTTTATGTCCATTTCCGCCTTTCAAAACATGTAACATAAACTCTTCTAAAGACTATATGAAACAAAGAAACCTGCTAACTATAGATTATGTGCTGACTCAGCTACCTAAAATTAGTAATTTTTTAATCGCTGTATTAATATTTCCATTAACTTTCACCGGGAGTGTAGAGTTCCCCGCATCTGTAAACCGCAATATCCCGCAATTCAGCAACATCACATTGAATCTCGACAGTGTTGGATTTATTTAATATGGCAGCCAAGCAGGATGGTCCACTCAGTGCGGCAGCTACAGATGTAAGTAATAATTAAAAGACTCTTATCCTGTTGGAAGTATATCCAGATCCATCTGCTCCGATTAGTTTTGCGCGGGGTAAAAGCAGCTTGTGTACTTGAAATTTGTACGACTTGTCAACGTTGATGGGCCCTATTCATGAGCCAAGCACAAAAAGGGTCATATAAATCACATAATGGCTGCGAATGAAAAATAAATACTACTATCTAACCCAAATCCCTCAACGAAAACACCACGATACATAACTGAGCTAACCACCCCCCGCCTATGCCATAGCCCACCGAACTCTCCCTCCAAGAAACCACCGCCAGCGCCATCTTCCCCTCCTTCACTACAACGACCGCCTGGTCCCTCGGCCTAGCCCTCCGCTCCAGAATCCTCTCCCTTCCCGACTACCAGCGCAAACCCGCTCTGATCTCCATTGCGCTCGCCGGGCCCGAGCCACACGTCATATTCCAATGCGCGACCGAACCCGGCACTGTCCTTGACAACGAGCATTGGGTGCGTCGGAAGCGGAATACCGTCCTTCGATGGGGTGTATCGAGTTGGTTGCTGCGGCGCAAGATGGCGGTGGGGATGGAAACCGGCGAAGATGTGGAGGCGGCGTTTGTGAGGAAGTATGCGCTCCAGAGCTCGAGTGGTGATGTTGCAGATGATTATGCGATTCATGGTGGTGGATTCCCGGTGCGTGTGAAGGGAGTGGATGGCATTGTGGGTGTGATTGTGGTTAGTGGGTTGAAGCAGCAGGATGATCATCAGGTTATCGTGGAGACGGTCAAGGCGTTCATTGTGCAGGGTGGACAGTAAATTCGATTAATCTACTGCCAGAGTACAGAATATATCTACCTGCTCTTTGATGCCTAGAAGGAATAGAATCAAATCTATTACGTGACATTTTGCACATTCAAGCCAACATGATTACAGGTATCATATTCTTTTGTTGTTGCTCCCAGAGATCTGCAATACGCAGTCTGTCCTAATGCATACAAAAGATGGAATCACGAAAAAGACACTCAGAACTCCATAATGCCCTCTAAATAATCCTACAGTTCGTCGTGGCCGTGAGGCTCCTCCTCCTCATCAGCCGGACCAGCGCCGTAAAGCTTGCTGGTGATCGGGTAGGCAACGTTGGACAGCTGCTCCCTCTGCTCCTCGAAGTCCTCGGTGGTGGCCGAGGCACCGTTCTCGTCGAGCCAATCAGTGACCTCCTTGACGGCATCCAAAATCTATAACAAAGAGTTAGCAAACATGCTTCACAAAAAGAAAGCCATAGTGGCAAACTTACAGTCTGCTTGTCGTCCTCATCAATCTTGCCACCCAGGCCGTTCTCATCGTTGACCTGGTTCTTCAGACTGAAGGCATAGTTCTCTAGCGAGTTGCGAGCCTCAATCTTGGAACGAGCAACCTTGTCCTCCTCGGCAAACTCCTCGGCCTCGGCGACCATGCGGTCGATTTCCTCCTGAGACAGGCGGCCCTTGTCGTTAGTGATGGTGATGGACTCCGACTTGCCAGTGCCCTTGTCGCTAGCGCTGACCTTCAGGATACCATTGGCATCCAGGTCGAAGGAAACCTCAATCTGGGGAACACCACGAGGAGCAGGAGGAATGCCAGTAAGCTCAAACTTGCCCAATAAGTTGTTATCCTTAGTCATAGAACGCTCTCCCTCATAGACCTGGATCAGCACGGTGGGCTGGTTGTCCGCCGCCGTGGAGAAGATCTGGGATTTGCGAGTAGGAATGACGGTGTTACGGGGGATCAGCTTCGTCATGACACCACCAGTAGTCTCGATACCGAGAGTAAGAGGGTTGACATCCATGAGAACGACATCCGCAGTTCCCTCCTCACCGGAAAGGACACCACCCTGGACGGCGGCACCGAAGGCAACGGCCTCATCAGGGTTGATACCCTTGCTAGCCTTCTTTCCACCGAAGAACTCCTCGAGAAGAGCCTGGACCTTGGGAATACGAGTAGAACCACCGACAAGAACAATGTCGTTGATGTCGGCCTTCTTGACCTTAGCGTCCTTCAGAACCTGCTCAACAGGCTTGAGAGTGCGCTTGAACAGATCCATGTTCAGTTCTTCGAACTTGGCACGAGTCAGGGTCTCAGAGAAGTCCTTGCCCTCGTGGAAAGCCTCAATCTCGATGCGGGTAGACATCTGGGAAGACAGAGTACGCTTGGCCTTCTCAACCTCGCGCTTCAGCTTACCCATGGTCTTCAGGTCTTTGGTAATATCGACATCGTGCTTCTTGTTGTACAGCTTGACGAAGTGGTCCATGACACGGTGATCAAAGTCCTCACCACCCAGGTGAGTGTCACCAGCGGTAGCCAAGACCTCGAAGACACCGTTGTCAATAGACAGAAGGGAAACATCGAAGGTACCACCACCCAGGTCATAGACAATGATCTGGCGCTCGTCACCAGTCTTGTCCAGACCGTAGGCGATAGCGGCAGCGGTAGGCTCGTTGACGATACGGAGAACGTTGAGACCGGCGATGGTACCGGCATCCTTGGTGGCCTGTCTCTGGGCGTCGTTGAAGTAGGCGGGAACGGTGACGACGGCGTGCGTGACAGTCTTTCCAAGGTAGCCCTCCGCGATCTCCTTCATCTTTCCGAGAACCATGGCGGACACCTCCTCGGGGGTGAAGGTCTTGGGGGAGCCCTTGACGTCAACAGTAACGACGGGCTTGCCATCCTTGTTTCCGACCTTGAAGGGGAAGTTCTTGATGTCCCTCTGGACATCCTTGTCATCCCACTTACGACCGATCATTCGCCTGCGAAATATTAGCGCCAGCTCGAGCTGAGAATATTCCAACAACCACACTTACTTGATATCGAAGATAGTTCGCTTGGGGTTCGAGGCGTATTGGTTCTTCGCGGCATCACCGACAAGACGCTCCTCATCCGTGAAGGCCACGTACGAGGGAGTGATACGGTTACCCTGGTCGTTCACCAGAATTTCGACCTTTCCATTCTGCATCACACCGACACAAGAGTAGGTTGTTCCCAAATCAATACCGACGACTGTTGAAACGGTGTGTTAGCAATCCTATCTACCTCTAGTTCGTATCACCGGAAACACATACCAGTTCCATAGTTTTCCTGTACCGAGTCATCTGCGGTGGCAGTTCCCAAGAATGCCAAGGGGGCAATAAAAACAAGCAGCAAGTACAGGATGGTCGTCCAAGCGAAGGGCTTGGACGACATGTCCCTCGACTGACGCGCCATTATGTGTGTATGGCCAGCGCAGAGCTGGAGGGGAACTCAAGAACGTCCTTTGACCAGAGGACCGAAAGGACTGGGGTCAACTTTCCTGTCCTTTTGAGCTCCAATACGCGCTGTTTCCAGCTGTTTCGAGCTCTCAAGATACGATTTCCCTTTCTCACTTCCTGAACCAGAGGGAAGTATCAGGGTATCTCCAGACCACTCTCGATGAGTAGAAAGAAAAGAAAGAAAAGAAAGAAGAAGTGAGGTAGAAGAGGACGAGTTGGCTGGAGAAGGGAGAGAACGCGAGAGAAGTCCAGGTGGTTCTTGTATTGGTCTCGCGGCGAAAGAGCCACTCCGGCCATGCTGGCCTTTTCGCGGGAACGCATTTAAGGTTACTTCTCGCGTGTTTATTGGCTGTGGAGGTCGCCTGGCGGATGATGACTCAGCACCCCGACCGCCATCTGGAAATCGTCCCTTTGAGTGGAAACTGGAAAGATCCATTTCCTAGCGATTTACTCGTCTGGGTTTGGTTGGTAGAATCCAGTAGAAAAACAAGCGGCGATTGCGGCACTTCAGCCCTGGACTATTACGGTGCGGCTTAAACAAACCCATCCCATATTATCGTCCATGCGGATCCCACCCTTGTCGCCGCCATTTCATAGCTCCCGTTCTTCCAGTAACAGAACGTCATTTCTCCAATCTTCAGGAAAGAGAAGAGTCGAATATCTCTCAAATGACAAGATCTTCACATCAGGACTGATATCGAGTAAGGCCTATAACCACCTCTCCAGCTGACTTTGGCAGGAGGGCTCTAGGTCCTTGGCAGCACTTCGTACCCGCCCAGGGTAGCATGTGTTCTGCCACCGTCACTAGGCGATCCACAGTAGTTGGATGACCTTTCTATAAATGGAAAAGACAGGAAGAGAACGACCGTGCTCAGATAAAATCATAAGAGCATCTTTCAACGTGTTAATTTCTACAAGGCCGCAGACAGTAAGCCTCGTCCCGCATCAGGCAAGCGCCTTGGGGGCGGGTCAAAGAGACGTCGCGAGGTGGCAAGTCAGGAGCATCCTGAATGGACAAGTGGCTTCATGCTTCAGATACGACGACTCACAACTGCCTACCAACTTCGTAGATCCACCTTGTTGCCTACTTTGCTGCCATTTTAAAGCTTCGCCTCTACGATTGTACATACAATGAGAGCAAAAAATACGGAACTGTCCGGGAATGGCAATGCCGGACCGTCTCTTGAACATTCTGATCTGATGTGGGCATTGCCGTTACCTGTTCATTCCTAAGTCTGAAGATGGTATCTATTAAGATCCTGGAGAAACTCGTCATCTCGTATCTAGAGTATAGTTCGGTTCATTCAAGCAAACCAGCCGCAACCGTATCACCGCCGGCACGTAGAACAATCCTCGCTGGCGCCTCCAGCGGGATTGCCTGGTCCATTTCTACAACAATCCTTGCCACCGTCCCTGGGGGTATAATCTTCGGCTTCTTCTTCACGGGGGCGCCTGTTCCCTTATCAAGCGTGGCTACTAGCCGGCTGATGCGTCCGGGAACATGTAGACGACCGCGATGGATGTCCACAAGCATTGGCATCAGATGATCAAATGCCAACACCTTAGTAGTAAATGTAGTAATGTTCTGCACGGGAGATGCTGGCGTGCAGATGACATCTCCAGAGCGGAGGTGGGCTGGATCGATGTTGGCGAGATTCAACACCACGTTCTGTCCGGCCACTGCCCAGTCACTAGGCTCGCCATCAACTTCCAGGCTCTTGATGACGGCCTTCTCGCCACTAGGCATGGTGAGTATTTGGTCGCCAATCTGTAGACTTCCTGCGTCTATGCGGCTAGATATGGAGACCGGACTCTGCACACCGCCACGGAAAACGTCCCCGATGGTCATTCGGAGAGGCCTTTCGAGGGCATGTGTAAAAGGTTCTGATGTTTCAAGCTCCTCAATCAAAATGCGTCCCGTGTACCAGGATGAATTTGCATCCTCACTGCGTCGGGTGACATTATCTCCGTGGAAACCTGAACAGGGCACAAACGAGATGTTCTTCGATTGGAAACCAGCGGTGGTCAAGAAAGAGGATATCTGTTGCTCAATCTCCTCAAAACGATCTTTGGACCAATCAACAGAGTCCATCTTGTTGACAGCAACCACAATCTTCTGGACTCCCATACTACGCACCAATAGTGCGTGTTCCTTGGTCTGACCTTTCAGGCCCGACTCGAAGTTGCCGGTACTGGCATCAATCACCAACACAGCGAAGTCTGCCTGGCTAGCACCTGCAATCATATTAGGCACGAAGTCCCGATGCCCAGGAGCATCCACAATAGTGAAACGTGTCTTCTCAGTCTCGAACTTATTGGTTGCGATGTCTATTGTGACTCCTCGGGCCCGCTCTTCGGAACTCTGGTCAAGTACCCAGGCCAGAGCAAATGACCCCTTTCCAATCTTCTCTGCCTCTCGTCTGTACTTCTCCAAAGTTCTCTGATCTACTGCATTCAAATCGGAGAGTAGACGGCCCATTAATGTACTCTTTCCAGCGTCAACGTGACCTAAATCCTATTGTCAGCGGGCAGTTTGACATACCCTCCAAAGGTGAAGACTACTTGCCTATGACCACAAAGTTGGCAGCATTCTTTCTTTGTGACTTCTTGTATTCTGCCAAGACATCTAGATTTTTGCTTTTTATATGAACAGGTTCTTCCACTGCCAAGGCTTTCATTCCAGCAGCCAGGTCGGTCTGCTTTTTCTTGTCAGCCGCGGGTCTGGAAGCAACCTGCTTTGCTTTGAGGCCTGCATGCTATTAGGTGGAGTTTCATATGCGTCTGCGAATCGCCAAACCTTTAGATGCACTCTGCGCGTTCTGGACGACATCATCTGGGCTGGGGCCTGCAAAGTCAAAGGCTTCAGTAAGGTCTTGTCCATAGACTTTCATAACATCAATACTATTCGAAGCCAAATGACTGGGCTCGGAAGTCGTAGTATGCATCGTGTCCCCAACAACGACCGAGGCGAACGTGGAGGGAGGAGCCTTAAGGTCCACAGCGACGGGAAGTTTCTTGATCCCGTCGCTGTCGACCTTGCCTTCCTTCTCTGGCAGCCGCGTCTCGACTGCCTCCTGCTGCTCCTCTGGCTTTTCATGTTCAGGAGATGCTTTCTTCTGCCCCACGCGAGTCCCTCGGATGCCTTTGCCTAGAAAGCGCAGTCCACCCCCATTCTCACTAACTCGCTGGTCTTTTGCATTGCCTAAAAGCCTATCATGCAACGATAATGAAGCACCAGCAGGCTCCCTCGCGGTTTCTGTTGGTGGCTGTTCTGAAGGTCCTGGAGCCTTGGCGGCCGCTTTGCTGGCTTCTTTCTTCTTGCGCGCCGCGGCCAGTGCTGCCAGCTTGGACACCTTGCCACCACTTTCAGGAGCTCCACCCAGCAAGCCAAGCCGGGGATATAGAGGCTCGATGAGTATATCCGCCTTTCGGTGTGGTGGGACGTTCAACCATGGAGAATCGCGAAAGAATTCTGCGGCCGATAGATGTGTAGAGCATGACACAGAGGATATAGGAGGTGCAGGATAAGCTGAAACTGGAAGCCCTGTTAGAGCTTTCCGCACTTGAATAAAGCTGTCAGTTGGCACACTGAAGAAAAGCAAATAAAGGAGCCAGACCTACCTTAGGATATAGAGGGACAGTCCGCGCAAAAGCGAAATTAAACCGTAGACAACCGAGCCCAGCCATAAAAATCAAGAATAAAACAGAGTCAACTTACCAGCCGGTCCTTTTGGTTTGGCCACAGGAGCAGGTGCTTGTTTCTTCAGCTCCTTCGCCTTCTTGTCTGCCGTATAACAACATTAGCATCATAATTGACGATCCAAGCTCCTGAACCATAGCCAGGTAAATATCACACATACTCCTCAAATAATTCACCGACTTATCCACGTCGTTGTAATAGTGCCATAGTGCCTCCTGTACCTCGTCTTTAGACGCAGTGACGGATGGTTGGCCCGTTCGCAGTTGATTCAGAACTTCGCTTGTGTACTGTTCCAGCGACTCCTGTTCCTCTGGATCGGCCGAGTCGTAGTCATCATCGAGTTCATCTTCATCGTAGCTGAGCGTCTTCATGCGATGTCGCGACATTGTGGATAGAGGTGGGGGTAAGCGGGGGAAGGGATTGTTATTCGATCGATCCAAAATAGTTGCCAGTTGAACAGGATTTGCAAAAAGAATCACCTGCTCTTGTAGTTTTTTTTTTTAAAAAAAAAGATAAGCAAAGAACCAATCTAAACAAACAAGACCGGTTGTGCTCTAGCCGTCACGAACCTGCAATAGCTGAGAGGCTGAAGAGAGGGAGGAGACTTGGAAAGCTCGTGGTGTGGAGCCCCAGGAACCATCCCACGTCACTTCCCGCATAGAGGCACTCCCGCCCAGCTGGGCATCTCTATCACATTGTGGCGGATCAAATATCCTATTCACTTGAAGACCTAAGTTAATCATTATCAAAATAAAAAGTAAATTATTGTTCCCTGCATGAATAAAGAATATTGTGTCTTTTATTTATTTTTTTTACAGTAATGTGTGAGGACTTGTCCAGATTCGATTGCATTGCATACGATAGCAGTGCGCCTTCATTATTTACTACCTATCATAAATGGCCTATTTCTCAGCATAACGATGTCCTGATCCAAGACTTCTCTTAATCCTCTCCCTTGACGAGACCCAAAGCCTCATTCTCCTTCTTGCTTCTGCGGCTCCACTCAGGAGCTTTATCAATGCCTTCTTCCTCCTCCCTATCCCCTTGAGCCTTGTCCTTGTGCACGGTAGTCGGTGCATGTTCAGCAGGCGAGTATAAAGTATAGAGGATTAGCGGCGTAGAACCAGTGTTGATGAACTGGTGCTGTGTACCAGCAGGGACGATGACCATATCGCCTGCTTTGACATCCTGATCCTTACCGGCGACGGTAGCACGTCCAGTCCCGGAAGTGAATGTGAGAGCCTGATCGACGGTATGGATCTACTCCGAGATCAGAGACAACATTCTACAAGGTAAACAAAAGTGCGGTCAGTGTTCTGTATCTCACCTCATCTCCGATGTCCCCGCCAACAGGGATATTCATGAGTACCAGCTGGGAGTACAAGCCAGTCCATAGCACTCGTCTGAACTCCGTATTCTTCGAGGGAAGGGTACTAGTTATCTGGGGAAAGTACGCCATTTCATGCTTTGGCGGGTCTCTAGAGGGAGTTGGGAATGCGGACATGGTTGCGGAGGTGGAGCTGAATGGTCTTGATGAAGGATCTTGAGAAGCCTTCGAATGAACCTGCCAAGAGAATGCGCTGCTGGTAACAGTTGTTGGCTTGACGATGCTATTTAGATTGAGATTGTAATAGTTTCGAATGGATAATGATAAGGTAGATGGTCTCTTCAATTGACGTGCGAATGCTGACATGGCTAGCCGCGCTTCATATTATATAAGGATCGAGTATTCGATTCGTGGCACGTACGGTTATTTATGAAATTGGCTGGGATTCATGAGGGGTCTAGACTACGGATCGAGAAGCTAATTCCAATCAATGTGAATCATCGATAGGTGTCCAGCTTTCGTGATGTCCTGCGTCGATATTTTCTTTTAACGTCATTGATCGATTAGTATTACCGTATACAGTATATGTATGTACGTCATTCCGGCCGGCATCTAACCCATGCCTCAGGATGATAGGAAAATAAGATACTATCAAGATACTATCCTTGATTACTCAATATAATCCCACCAGAGCTTAATAATATTTACCTTGCAAATTTCTCAGTATCGTATCAGAGAAGTTATTCTAGCCTCGTGAATAAGCATGATGAGCTGAGTAACCTCCAAATGACGTACATCCTCCGAACAAACTCCGATGAAGTATAGAGATTGGACAACAACAAAAAGAATAAGAGTACTCTTATGATTTCAAAAAATGAGATACTTTGGGACCAGATATCATCGACATGGGAATTCTCAATGCGTCTCCCAGCTCGCTTTTAGTGACATTCTCAAACCGTCATCAGGGCTAAACCTCGAGTCACAGCCTTATGATGTACTTGCTGGAAAAAAATGACACAAAACATACATGTCACCACCTCAAGTATGATAAATTTTTGTTTCCTGAATAGTCTTCTGTGAATAGCTGACACGATGGACAGCGATGACATACGCTAATGCGGGATTATCATAGGTCAACACTTGGTAGTAACCATACTAGTTAGTTAGTTTGAGTGAAGATTGCGTGTCGACATAATCTACCAGTCTAACCGTGAAATCAAATAGGAAGACAAATCAAGGTTTCTTTCTTTATAGCTATCTAGGCAAAAATAATAAATTTATCCCATACGATCACGGTATGGGTTGCTCATTTCCGTCGATATCACAACAATGTCAACGAAATCGATCCTCTATAGACATCATGTCATCTCATGTGCCGTAATCAGAGTGTCGGGGGTCATCATCAAGCCACGTTTATCCATGAGAGCTTCGGTCCTCTCTATCTCAGTGGGCTCCCGCCGAAGAAGTCTCCTGCGCCAGGACCGGAAAAGGTACCATTACTTGGAGTCAAGGCGATGGAGCGTCTGAACGCCTGTCTAGGTGTCGACGGCGCGCTTGTAGCACCATTCAGAGTGCTGGCAGCCCCAACATCAGGGGTGTTGCGACCACTCGCGTTGGACATGGTAACCGCTGTACCTGGACGGGCGAGGCCATTACCGTTGCGAGGTGGAGGTCGGAAGCCCAGCCTGAATCCTTCACGGAAGATTTCGTCCAGCATCTGCGCGACGATGCCGGCATCTTCATATTCTTTGAACTTCTTCCAGAGCCGGAGAGCCATGCGTGCATCCTCGATTGAGTCATGCCCCTCCGTGACTTCTGTGCTTTCCTCCTGAATGTACTCTTTGAAGACAGCCCAGGCCAAGTAACGAAGACTGAGCCGCCTGTTCTTACCTGGTTGGAAGAACAGGTATTGCGTGTCAATTGTTTGGGATTTAGGAACCTGGATGTTGATCTTGCGGAAATCGGACGCAAGACCATGTCCGACGAAGACACATCCCAAGTTCAATAGAAGCCACAGTTTCTTGTATGCGACCTTGAGTGGAACCAGGTTGTGCTCGCTGGTTCTAGGATCTAGATCGCCCGGTTTTATTCCTGAATATTGCGTGACATAGTCCACAATTGGCTCCTTGATCGTGATATAGTCGTCAATGAAGGGATCTCCTTCCTGTATTCCAGAGCCTCTCAGCACCGAAACACGGGCAAGCCCGCTCCTGCTCGGTCTGATGATCTCCTGTGAGCCGTCTGCCTTGACATCGATCTCCGCCTTCTCAAGATCAACGAACTCAGTATCAAGTGCGACGGGTGTGCCGGGTTCGGGCTTTTCATCAGTTGAAAGTACGCGTAAAGAGTCGACATGATGGCCACCGCTACAGCAATAGTTAGCAAAGAACAGATCCTTCCGTAAACGATGCTACTCACTTCATGGACCACTCATGGAATAGTAGAGTGGTATCAAGAACATTTTTCCACGAATCATCTACGCAATGCCTTGCGTTTTTCACCTGGTACGCCAAGACACATGGTATCTTCCATGGCTGGTTGAACTTGAGAGCCTCATCCTTGTCTACCTCAGTGACGAGGAAATCATTGAAGAGATGCCATCTACTTTTTTCTTCTGGTTCGCGGGCAGAAATAGACACGTTGATGAACGACACCAGATGTGGCTTCTGGTGCTCGGTAATATCGATCTCTGCAACACTTCCAACAAGCTCATAGACCAACAGACCGGGTGTATTGTTCCTTACGCGTGTTCGGAGATCTTCACCCTCCAAACACATGACCTGCCCATTCTCAACAAGCACACCGACCTCCTCTGGAAGCCAACCTGGTATGGCCCAGAGCTGGCGGTAGATAGGGTTCGTCAGGGCAGAATTGATCATCAGAACAAGGGGCATACGATGCACAGTCTTCCTGATCGCGACTTGCTGGTAACGTCGGCACTGGTTGCACCATCCCCTGTTCTGCGTCTCACGCTCGATACTGGCCTTTAGGATATTGGAGAATCGGAAGGCCGGGTTTCGACGAGCATGTTTGATGTCGAGAGCAGGATAGACTAGTTCGTTCACAAATGCATTCCCCGGCCTGACGATCTCGTTTCGACAGAACATGCATCGGATACTTTCCGATGCAATAGTGGCAATCTTGTGATCGAGCTCATCAGAATTAGGCTGAGCCATGCGGTAATCATGCGATATCTGGCTGAGAAAGAAGCGATGAACCGACTGGATAGCAGCTGAGAGTGCCTTGTTGGTCAGGTTCTCTTCAAGCAGCCCGAGATTGGACGCTTCACGGAAACCGCTAAACGTCTTTAGGAGATTCGTGGCCTGGCAGTTTTGCCCATTTGCTTTGTCCAGCATATCGAAGAGATAGCCCATCTCGCAAAGCAAGCAGTTCTCAAATATACAGCTGCCTGCAGCATGATGCAGTGCTAGGTTTCTCACGACAGGAATAAATTTGAAGAGTTGAAGAAGGGCATTCGTGAAAGAGTTGGCGATGTGAGTCTCGAGACCTGAGAATATCGTCTTGTTATAATACCTGCTCTATATCAGCATCCCGAATGGACCAGAGTGTGGAAACACCATCTATAATAACTTACCTGAAATCAAAGTCGTCGACCCCGAATTTACTATATTTTATCTCGACATTACTGTACTTGAGCAGCGGATCCTCGTCGACTTCGTTCTTTAGTTTGGTACTTGCAAGTGCCTCTGCCGCATCATCGACTGAACCATCAGATTTCGATCTAGACTGTTCCCTGGCCTTTTCACTTAGGAACTTAGGCGCGATGAGTGCCGGCTCGGAAGATGCTAGAATACGAGTATTTTCCACCTGGTTCCTGCGTGTTTTCTTCGGATTCGGGGCATAATGCCCCAGCTCAGCAGGGCGTAGATAGGGAATCATGGATTGGTCAACTTGAGCCGGCGGACTTCCGACATCGAAGACAAGATGACTAGGCCAGGATGAGAGTAGTCGTTCATGATAATAAGGCATCCCCACGAGGTTCAATGGTGTGTCGTTGGACCAATCCAAGATAGGCGGCCGCGAAGGAACGTCTGCGAATTCGGTCTCTTTGCTCAATTCGTTGAAATGGATCTTGGCAGGGGATCCCCAGAGATGGATGGAGCATTCGGCATCATTTATTGCCAGCGCTTCTCCAGATGGTGACATTTCCAGGCCCAGCATAAAACTCACGTTCGCTTGACGAAGGTTGATGGTATTAGGGTTCATCAGATCAACCACCTGCAGTTGGCCCGTCTGCGAAGCGACAAAGCTAGTAGTGTGCAGCTTCGGATGCATTCGAACATACGCAGCACCAGCATGGAACGGAATGGGCGGCAAGGGCGCAAGCGTTTTGAGATCATACACATTGGCTAGGGGGTCAACAATCGGGGAGCCCAGGTGCCGTACTGAAAATCCACAGGTCACCAGAAAGTCATATCTCGCGTCCATATCATTGATTGCTGTGCCATGCGCCTTCCAGCTCTTGACGACGCTGAAATCCGTCAGGCTGAGCGCATTAACTGAGCCAGTATCTGTCGCCGCGCAAAGATACCGGCTCTTCTTCATAATAGTATAGTTATAATCGGTCGTCAGCTTGTCAACGATTTGACCCTTGTCAACATCGATAACGAACATCGCACGCTGACAACCCGCGACGATGATCTTGTTCGTCTGCGCAGTGAAGCTCATGCAGCGGAGATCCGTCATCTCCTGATGTGTAACGTGCCATTGTGTCAAGCCCCGACGAGATGTAAGATGTACACTCCTCGACGATAATGAGATAACGCCTCTGTCATGAAATAAGAACTGGCGCACCGCGCCCTCGGAGACAGGATGCGCCCGGGTAGATGTGTATCTTTGCAATTCCGCACTGTAGAACGAGGTAATCCTGCCCTAGACGTGGTGAAAGAAAGCCAATCAGCATCAAATAAGAAGACTTGAGGGTTATCGAACATACATATTCATTTCCAACCCATAGCAGTTCCTGGACATCGTCGAACGCGACCGCCGTCGCGATCGTAGGCAGTACATGCGGACTCGGCGGCGGCACCGCGATACGGCACACTTCGTCCCAGTCGGCCTCCATTGCCTCAGAGCTTCCCACCAGTGTCACTTAATTGTAGCGATCCGTACTGTCTGTCAAGTATTTCGAGATTCAGATAACACTACCCGCACGGGAACCGAGTGAGACTCCGACATCGTCCTCACCGCGAGGACGCGAAGCGCGGGGTAGCTTTTTGGAGATGGATCTTATACCAGACTGTTCTTCTCATTTGAGCAATTCATGAAATAAAGGTGACTGATAGGCTTCTCTCGAGGAAGGCCCCTCGATGGTAGAGAAAGTAATGCAACAAGAGTATTAGCGCAATGTCCTCGCCGCTGTTGGAGGTTCAGAGACAATTACTGAAGGTTACGGAGATCGGTTGACACGTCATCACGTGATGATAGGGAAGAGGACCATGGGTCAACGGTTCCAGATATTATTAAACAAGCATTCAAAACAGGAGACCACCGAAAAAAAAAATCCAAGAATGCGAAGTATAGGAAGTTCATGTCATAACCATAGGAGATTGCCGGTCAGCTATCCCTTCCCAGGGTTACAAAGCCAAGAAGTGGACTAGGGTGACAATAGCAGTAAAAGTAGCATACAATTTCAACGCTTCCATCATGACAGCATTAGAATATGTGCAGTTATGGAAAAAACACGCATTTGCAGAGCTGAGGACAAGAGCTGTATTGGGAATCAATAGCCTAAATGCTTCACATTATCCTCCTCAGTGTTCTGTCCATCCGTTCATAATTCCTGCTCCCGAGTTCTATCTATAGAACGATGCTGGATTCGCACTTACAGAGCTAGTCTGTGATGGCTTGTACGCCTGATATCCGGCATTAGACTGTGTACCAGGGTTCAAAGATGGATAGGGCGTAGGCTGGGGACTTGCAGAGGGAATAGGAGGAGGTTGGTGAGAAGGTGGTGGCTGATGAGGCATAGGGACAGCTGATGTAGGATATGGCGGTTGTTGCTGCGACGGTTGGTATTGGGCATGAGGCTGACAAGCGCCCGCGCTGGAAGGTTGAGGTCCACCTTCTGGGGAGTAAACAGATGGCGAGTAATCCTGCTGCTGTTGTTCTTGCTGAAATTGTTGGTAAGGAGCAGGGGCCTGCTGTGTGCCTTGCTGGTATGATTGTTGGTTTGCAGTTGGATTGTCAACTGGTGTGTCATAGACAGATGTCCCTAGTTCCTGGGGATTGTCATATGTGGATTGCGGACGGTGATACACAGGTTGATAGGAATCGGCAGCTGGCTGTTGCTGAGGTTGTTGCAGAGGACGTCCACCAGAGGGTGTCCTGTTTTGCAGACCAGGCGACTGAGGGCCTGCCGGGTAAGGAGGCTGCGCTTGTTCCGCACCATAGTAACCTGGCTGAGGGGTCTGGGAGTCTATTCATTGTTGGATTTCAGATTCGAAAAAATTTCAGGGTGGGATTACTACAAACCTTGGGGACGGGGGCTGTAGTATCTCTGGGGGTCCTGCGGCGGAGCACCCTGAGGATACGTCTGTGGTGCTCCTGGAGCGGCATAGCCATAGGGTGCTTGCGCGGGTCTGCTATACTGAGGCTGCGCTGGATGAGACATTGATGCCTCTAACAGAGCCTCATAGTCTCTCCGTGCTTTGATGAACTTCTCGTTCAACTGTGTAAATTCATCTATGCTTATGTGAGTAGAATAATAATTAGTAGATAACTGCATAACGTACCTTTCTTCTGTGAATATTTCCCTATCAATTCAATCAACTTGGGTCGGATTGCCAGTGTTGAGTGATACAACGACGTGATCTCCTCGTTGTCTTGAACATTAAGCTCCGAGCCGCTTGTGCTCAGCAATGTCAAAAGCTTTTCGACATTCTTGATCTGTGAGAAAACTTCCGCTTCCATTTGAGCCTCGCGTTGCAAGTCTTCCTCAGTCGGATCAGGGAGCTTTTCCACATAGTTCAACGGGAAAATGCCTGTCTGTCCTCTGAGGGAACCCTTCCACCAGTCTTTGTACACGGATTCTATGACAGCAATGATGTCACCTTTCCGGAACTGTAGCTCTCCGGGTTCGGACGGTTGAAAGTCATATAGCGCCCTCACACGTGAAACAGTCGCAGCAGTTGTCCCCGAGGGTACAGGCTGAGGAGCAGCGGCTTGAGTGGCCTGCGCAGCTGACGACGAGCTGGATGCGGCAGCAGTCTGAGATTGTGTGGATGGTCCGGCGGCTGACTTGTCTTTTATGGAGAGAGCAAGAGCCATCTGTAACTCTTCCTCTTCCTTCCGACGGTCAAGGTCCGTGATCTGCTGCTTTATAGGCTTCGAGGGAGGCCGCAGATTTGGGTCTAGACAATTTTAGTAGGATTGTTCACAGGTTCTACTTAGGATCACTCACTTTGCGTCTTCAGCTTCATGTAAGCCTGCTCCATGATGCCAAAATCAGGGTTGCTGGAAAACATCTCTGTCCACTCCTCCATACGCTCAAGGATCTTTGACTTGACCTGCTGGTGGGTGTTCTACAGATCCGAGTGACATTGTATCAGTATTAATGCGGCCCATTCATCCATAGTAAAGACGAAGTTGGTCTTCAGACTCAAACTTACCCGGTCATTGGCGAGACGCAGAAGCGCATCGGTAAAGCTCCTAGACGCCAGTTCACGATGGATTATCGGACCACAATTCTGCGCCAGTGCATTCGCAAGCTAGAGCCCCCAAATATCAGTATGCGGCAAATCTGCAATATTATGATCTGACTAGTGACCCATACCTCCAGAGTGTAAAGCTGAACATTGGCGTTCCTGTGCGCTAGTCTCTTGATCAAAGCTGCGACGACATCTTTGGCCCTATTATTACGTCACTTCATCAGTATCACATTTTCCCGCTGTCGACAATGTCAGATAATCATACCCTGACTCCTCTGCAGAGACCTTGTCGCAAACATCCTACAGCACACAAATAGCCCAGTCAGCTCCCTTATCCGAACGGAGAACGCAGCTAGAGTCGGAAAGCCGTATGAAGTACGTACTAGGATATACTCCCAGTTTTCCGAGGTAAGGTTCTCATCAGTTGCCTTGGCTATTAAAGAGAACGTAGATCAGCATCAAACACTCAAAGGTATGCGGAGATCAAAGCCGCGGAGCAATAGCGAGCAATTTAATCCTATATGAAATAGGGTGGAATAGTAAAAGAGAATTAGTACTCACCGACTGCATCGTCGAAGGCGTTCTGTTGCGCGCGAAACATAGCGGACAATCGTGCCTCCAATCACTGAAGATCAAGCTACCTTCCTGCACCTCTATGACGATCCGGAAACTCCCAGGAAGGATGATAGGTGAATCGAAGCGTTTGCGATATCGCGATCGAAGCTCGACCGTATAGCACCTTCAATATCCGGCAGTATAATCAATCCAACGAGCCCAGAAGTCTTGACACCTAAGGCCGGTTTCACGGAGCGCGGAGACCTTCGCAGCCTAACTTCCTGGCACCGCAACCGAGCTAGCACCCAGAATACTTCTCCGTCTCTCACGCAATGAGCAGGCGCTCTGCGAGACACCCTGAGGATCGAATTTGATCAATATATTATCGAAAGAAAGACGAGTCTGGGGGGAAGGTGCAATGCAATGGAAACGCTGCAACCTGATGGAGTGGGCGGAGCGAGTGATCACCATGTAAGGCAGAGAGTGGCTGCGGAAGTGCTGAGTGGCCCACCGCGTGGGTGAGTCAGCAGGCGCTGGGAAGCTATGACGATCGTTGGAGGAACCGCATGGCCTCTTCATAAAAAAAAGGTCTGGAAGTTAATCCAATCCGTCAAGAGTAATGGAAAGGAACAGAACGTGTATTGTAAACATTATCCTCTAGTCGTACTTTATTTTTGTTGACTGAATGTATTGCATTTTCACGTAGAGTGCAAGCTTCATTAGGATGCTGGAATGCATTTGGGATAGATCAGGTGCCCTGGCCTCTAAGATAGCTATCTATGTCTTCCTCACAAGCCCATTTTCTCAATTTTTTTTTTGGCAAGCATTGCGCCCATAGACAATATATCGTCAAGGTTAATGTGGATATCATTAAGACTTCAACAGATTCATCCCTTGCATCTTAAGCAGAATTGTACCACGCAAGAGACACAGACCACGGTGATGGAAAACC
Organism: Paecilomyces niveus; assembly: GCA_003116535.1. Classification (NCBI taxonomy): domain Eukaryota; kingdom Fungi; phylum Ascomycota; class Eurotiomycetes; order Eurotiales; family Thermoascaceae; genus Paecilomyces; species Paecilomyces niveus. Next base: position 39,608 of record QEIL01000177.1, on the reverse strand, counting down.
TCAAATTTCTAGCTATCTATTTCCCAAATTGGACTGACTAAGTACGAACAGCCGGGCAGTAATTATGTGCTTCGCCTATGTACATATATCAAACCGTACAGACTTGAAGGAGACCAGGAGAAAGGAAATGGGATGACTTCCACATACGCTTTTATGAAAGCATAGGAAGCTTAGAAAAATCTCTTTATCTCAGAACTTCTGCACAAACGAGAAAACAACGAAGCGTCTGTACACATGAGACAGATCCTTCCTGAGATGGATAAATTCAAGGCTACATGGCCTCCCAGAGCACGTGACAAACTAATCATTTCTTTTGGAGGACCGGCCTTGGTAGACTGCTTTTTGGATATCGTGACTCGGAAACTGCAGGCCAATCGACACAAAATGACTGGAAACACAGACCAGATTGTCTCAAAGGACGACGTGTACTAGAGTCTCAGGATCATAAAACTCAAGGAGTCACATAAAGCATGATACTGCAAGGCAGAGGGATTCCATGACATGAAACAGGATTGGTAGCCTGTAGATAAATAGCATAAAGGCAAGTCCCATGATCAAACCATTGACTTCTACGTAGCAAAGGATAGACATGAAAAGATATCGCCGCTCTTCGGTAATATGTGGAAAGAAGCCTGACAAGTGACACGGTGACATCGGGGTATAATGGAGTCGAGAAAATAGACGTAATAAGGGGATAGACAGATAAATCGGGATGCCATCTATGAGCCGCCCTTTTGAGCCTTCTCTTGGGCTCGGCTGATGCGGGCAGCTTTCACGAGAGGGGCTAAACTGGAAAGAGGATCGCACATTGACATGAACGGATGCTGCAGGCAAAATGTTAGTCAGATGCTATATCCTGATGACAATTGCTGGAACGTACCTTGAGCAGATCATGTGCTGAAGCTCGCTTTTCCGGGTCCACTCTCAGCGCTAGGTGCAAGAAATCTCTAAACACCGGGGACAGGTTTTGTTCGTCCTTGATCGTAGGCGTGCCGTTGGTAGCGATCAGATAAAGAGCGCGCAGAGGCGACTCGGTGAGGTAAGGAGGCTCGCCTTCGATCATTTCGATGGCCATAATCCCCAAACTCCAGATGTCGACTTTACGACCATACTCTTTTCTTGTCACCACTTCAGGTGCCATCCAGTAAGGAGTTCCCACCATCGTGTTGCGCTTGTTCTGGGAGTCATTGATTTGGGCACAGAAACCGAAATCAGCTAGGCGACGTCAGTAATGCAGCTCGGGAATACTGGTATGATCAGTAATACATACTAAGTTTGATATTACCATCCAGCGACAGGAGTATATTATCTGACTTGATATCACGGTGAATGACGCCCTTCGAATGGAGGTGCTGTAAACCATTCAGGGTCTAAAGACGTTAGTGATGTTGCATCTCAAGTCGTATATGTCGGGACTCACCTCTCTGCAGACAGCAGCGATTTGTCCTTCGCTCATCATGTTGAAGGTCACAACATCCGTAAGGCTGCCGCCCTCCATATACTCCATCACGACCCAGAGATCTAGGCCGTGTAGGTAGCTGTCCATGAAGTTGACAATGTTTTTATGCTTGCTGTCCTTCATGACCAAGATCTCATTGATGATAAGATCCTTCTTAGGTTGCAGATCCAGATTCATCTGCTTGATAGCGACACATCTGTTTGTGCCCGTCTCATATGCGGTAAACACGCCACCAGATGCACCTTGTCCAATCTTATTCAGATTGTAGTACTTCTTGGTTGGATCACCTGGCGTACAGATAGCAATCAACCGGGCCCGAACATCGATAGCATTGCTCTGACGCTGTCTCGGCCTCGGGCGTGGTGCCGGTCCAACGCGAGTCTGCTGAGGCAGCTGGGGAATAGCAGATGGATCAGCTGCATGGTTAAATTGTGACGGAGGCAATTGTTGGGGCGCCTGTTGCTGTTCTGATCGAGCAACCTGATGAGGCTGGGCTGGCTGCTGCTGCTGTTGCGGCTGCTGACGTTGGCTGCGGCTGCGGTCCAGCTGTTTGCTTGTAATAGCCTGTTGGGCTGCGACCATTGCCTGCTCCTGTTGCTGTTGGTATTGAGTTGGGGAGACAATGGCACCTGGCGGCGACCGGGGGCTTGTGACTCCGTTGGTCTTCGTGTTGGACCTGGTGAGCTGTGATTCTGCAGGGAGCGGCGCAGCCTCCGGGATTGTTGGTTGAGTATTGAAGGGATAATCCTGCAGTGGCCGCCCAGGCGAATGTACGTGAGAACTTGTTACAGGAGGGGGTGGAGGAGGACGTGCAGGTACCAAGTTACTTCCACTTGTCGTTGGAGGCTTGGGAGCTGCACGGTTTGGTACAATCCCTGGGGATGTCACACTGCTAGACGGGCTTCCGGCAGGTGCACCGCGAGGGATAGGAGGCGGAGCCCTGGGATTCTCAAAACTGCCTTCATGGTTCTGTGGGAATCGAGGACTTGTGGGAGGAGATGCTAATGGCGCACCAGGACTGTACGTAGCAGCAGCACTGCCCTGCGGCACCAAGTTATGGAAATCTTGCTTGGGCATCGCGTGGTCGAACTTGTGCCAGACGACATCGTCACTGCCCGTGGCATTCTTCTCGTAAAATTTCATGATGTCCACCATCGTCTGAGGATGCTGCTCCTGCTCTTTCTTCGAGATCCCGCTCTCCTGGAGCATCCGTTGCCAGTCTTTCGGCAGGCCCTAGACGAGAAAAAGTCAGTAAAATCGTCAAGTTCTGAAAGAGGCAATCAATCAATCAAGCAACCGAGTAATCACACAACAGACGGTCGATCCCGATCGAACTGACAGGAAGCCTCCCCAACGGTGTGTCTTGCCGAGGTTACAGGGTACAGGGCAAACATACAGTAAACTGGCCCGTTTGGTTATCATATCCGACATGCGTGACGTGCACTGGATTCTCTGGCGCTGAAATCTTGATATTATTTCTTGGGGAGCCCAGCACGCTGTTGACGAAGCTCGAAAAGCTGCTCTTCTTGCTTCTTCCAGTCCACCCGGACTTTGTGCCGTTGGCCTCATCAGAATACCTCTTGGAACTCGGTGTACGTTCTTCAACCCGCTGTGGGGTTGTATCCATTCGTGGAGGCAAAGCGGTGAAACTCTGGGATTGCCGCAATGTCTGGATGCCCCGGGGATCAGGACTGGTATGAGGGGACTGCAATGGGGGCCGTCGAGGCGGATTCTGCGACGGGGAAATTGTCTCTTCCAACGCGTTGAGCATGCCCCGCGCATCGAACGGGGCGCCGATTAATTCATCTGAGCTTCGATCGTTGAGTGACAGGCGCCCGGGGCGGGATTTTGCCGAGTGATAGCTGCCAGAGGATGGATTGGATTCCTGTTGGGCGAGAACCGGTGATGGAGCGGTGCTGCTCTGGTCCAGAGACGATGATGATGAAGAGCCGTAGGCGTTCGATCTGGTTCGCAGGTGCTCCCGACTGCCACCAACTGGAGAGCGAGGGTATACAGGCGCCGAAGGATGTCTCTTCAACGAGGTATTGCTCTGCTGACTCCTCAGAATCCGTGAACTTGAGAAACGCGGAGGGTCCTTGTGAAGCTTGCTGGAAGCTCGGCGGAACTTTAACGATGAGGACGAGGTCGACTGCTCCATGGCGGAAGATGATGGGCGCACCCGCAACGGCTGCAGGACAGGCTGACGATAGGACGGACGGTGGTCTGCAAGCCACCTATAAGGCGGCAGTCTGGCTCTGCCAGCCTTCTTTGTCTCTCCAGGGCTTTAGACAGGCAATGCGGTAGCAAGACCAGGTTGAATCGACGGGATAGCGACGCAAGGGAGTCAGCACAAGCAGCTGTGACAGGGCCGAAAGATAGCAATAAGCACGTGGAGAGTCACTGGGCACGGGCGGGGAAAGGCGTTGGAGCGGCCAGATGACGCCAGATGGTCAGTGTCGGCGAAGAATTGGAGTCAACAATACTGCTTGAGAGAGGACATCCAGCAGGGACATAGACAGCCAAACACAGAGGCCTACAACGAAGAATAACGCGACATGGAGATGGAGAGTTCGATGGGGAGGAGGATGAAGGTTTGGGTCCAGACGATGTCGGGGCAGAGACGGGGACAAGCGAAGGGCCGGACGACCAGGACAAGCGACGTCTGGGCCGTAGCAGCGGGAAGGGCAAAGTAAAAAGAAGCTCAGGAGCAACGTCTTGCTGGGGCCGGTGGTAAGCTGATTGGGCATAGATCCAGGAGTTGCCAGCGATCGTTCCGGTTGAACAGCCAGCCAGCAGAGATGGGAAGTTTCTTTTTCTGGTGATTCTACAATAATCGGATGGTTCCTACTGCGGCACAGCCTGTCTCAGGCGCAAGGAGAACGATGCACACCACCAACGGCAAACGCAGGCACCGCAGATAGCCCGTGTGATTCTAACAAACTGGATCCCCATCCATCTGCCAACGGTGTGCACAGTTAAGGACAGAGGAGAGCACTAGTCATACTAGGATGCATCTTCCGGGTCGGACTGTTGCAGTGTTGCCGGTTTCTTAACATGTTCACTGGGTAAAGGAACTATCCACTATCATAATGGTACCAATCGCCCACGCCGCCCAACGCCCCATTGAGTGCCTATGATGGACAACACCAGTCTAGAGAAGATACGCATGTATTGGATTCTGTCTGCATTACTGACTTAGATAATCTACTAACTAATCCATGTCACAGTCCATCCAGACATGGCGGGGTACCACGTCAAGGGACAGCGCATCGGCAGGGCGTCTGAACAAGTTCTTACTTACCACAGCACAGTGGGAAGAGTCATCTTAATCTTATTGTTTTCCTTCTGCCTGATCCATCATGCTTCATCAGACCGTCCAGCGCAACCAAGGGAGGGACTAGATTTCTCTCTAGCCCAACCGATCCTGATGGAACACGGTCGTGTCCCTATGCAGCTGCCCCTCCAGTCCGCGGTCCAATGCTGAATCCACACCACCCCCATCCTCCATCGCCATATTACTCGGTACAGGGGAGATATCCTTGTTCTCCATCGGTTCATCGTTCTTCATGCTGCATCAAGACTAAATAAGGAGTAGAAAATAGGGTATCTTAAGCCAATCGATGAAAGCATCTAGAAAGGAGGACCATCACTGGTTATGTCTCTCTTCAGTCTTGGTTCTGCGAACTTAACGTTCCCGCGAACCCTGTCGCAATCGAACACGACCAGATAAACCCCGAATGTCCCCGAACGAGAGAATCCCTTTGATTCGATCTGTTTGATGTGAAATGTTTTCCATATATAATATCTAGAGTTCTCTCGCCGTCTTCTTCCATTCTCCATGGAGGCCTTGCCGCCTTTGTCGTTATTTCTCGACCCTCTTTCCGATGTTCCGCGACGGTTCCGAGCACATTGACTGTGAGACCACCCCTCTAAACCACTGATGGGCGACTCTTCAACCCAAAATATACATTACATCAGCTAACCACAGCTTCTAGTACAGTCTTGGCTATGGGGATAGTCCTAAGGAATTACGAAAACTGGAATAAATTGTTTGATCGCGTTTCCTCAAGGCAAGAGTTCTCCAAGTCATCAGTCTCTTCCCTTCGAAGTGCACGCCATAACAAAGACACAATCGATGGGTCTGTGAACTCTAAACCCAATGGAGCCCGCCTGTCTAGAATCTCTAGAAGAACCACGATCATCCCCGCTGCCCTTTTAACTCATGGCTAGTCTCCGTCTCAAAAAAGAATAGGGCACATAGAAAAAACTTTCCAACAACCCACTCAAACTCTCTGATTTGTGACATTTCGTCTTATCGGATCCGTCCCGTTCGCAGTATACAGCCATCTGCATCGCACACCTTTCCGAAAGACGAATCACACTTCCGGCTTCCTTTCCACCCCTCAACCCGACGAAGGCCAGAAAAGACAGTATCCTGGCTGCGGAACTTCCCTCCCCTCTCTTTACGGGGTTTAACCTTATAAGCTATCAGGTTAAAGCGTCTATGAACAATTCATGGTTGAGACGGAGCATCCCCGCCGGAAAATATTTTGACCCTGTGTTTTGACGGATAACGGTCTCTTGCGCTAACCCTATCCGGATTCGTGAGGCGGTTTTTTTATGTTTTTTTCATTTCCACATTTTGTGCCTGTGGCTGCTGGCGCGGCCTCGTGGTAGAAGCACACAATAGACCAAAACGTGGGTAATTACTGAAGGGCCCACTTGTGGAGAGATAATTGGTACATTTACAGATTTCGGAATAATATCTAGGGTTTTGGCGTTAATTAGGTTTGAGAATATATGAAATGGCTTGGACCACCTTCCTCGCGTCGATTGTGCATGGCGTTGTGTTCCGTGAATGATAAGCTTTCAATGTCAATGTTCAATGTTTGCATTTTAAAGCTATTATAATATTCAAACGCTATCCTAAACTAGCCTTTTATATCTATGGGCACGAATATCTTATTATCATACAAACACATTAATATGCCCTCGTTCACCACCCAGTATGGCATATACCAGACTGCCATAAACACAAAAGCCAACTAATTGGCAACACCTCCTCTATCCTCACAGATCATGTTCACAATCACTCAGACATAATACGTCTCTACCATCCTGACAGCCCAACCTACCATCCCGCACAGAAAGTTCCGTCAGACCTACAGTCCCGATTGGCATCTTGGAAGGATTGTCCCAAGCATCCGGGTCATAGTTGGCCAAGTTTTCGCTGCAGAAGAGGTAGTATTCTAGGAACAGGATCACGAAGAATGAGGTATTCCAATAACCAAGAAGAGAGAGGAAGTTCTCTAGCACGTCACGAGATGGTCGCAGCCGACAATCCCGATGAGGAGGATACATGCGATCTCAATAACGGACCAGATGGTGCGTGGAACAGCCTATAACGGTTTGCGAATAGTTGTGCGGAAAAGAGCACCAGTGAATAGCGATGTAACTGACACCAACTGTTGTGAGTCATGAGGAGGATATAATTACTTCCAGAGAGAGCCAGCAACACGAGAAAGGAGCAAATTCTCTCGGGTAGATGATGACTTTGAGGAATTCACCGATTTCATCATCGTACGCAGCGGACCATTCAGGGTTAGTCACGAGAGCAGAACGGACAGCGCATCCTAGTAGCATTCCTATACACGTTGGGATGGTTATTCCCAGCAATGTGTACAGGAATATATTTATCTTCGGTATATTGACCGCCTAATGGACATAGAAATCGGAGACAATAAATAGGTTATAAATAAAGATATAGCTTTTATTATACCAAACTAATTGTTTATATAATATACGTGTTCATGTAGGGGGAAAACTAAATTTGATGTATTCTCTATCAAGTCTGTTTCCTCCTACAGGAATAACAAATGAGGTAAAGCAGTCACAAGACGATGAGATGCAGCAATACTGAGGTGCTGGAGGCGCGTGAATCAGACACGACGGGCAAGATGGCGAGACGAGTAAAAGAGAAGAAACACCTGATTGAGAATGTTGAATCAATAGCTAGTGACTAATAAAATACGATGAACTACATATTATATCGGAAAGGGTGAGACAAGACCCGAGCCCTGCTGGAACCTCGTTACATCGACTATGTTGCGAACTTATATGTACGATAACACCCAATTTATCACCGCAAGTATTGTCCATCCTAGATTGAAAGCGTGTTCATAGAGAACTGAGTGAGAAAAGCACGTTTTGTTAGGGAGCCCATCTCACGCCCTACGAGGCCGTACTGGCAGAGGGTATTAGGGAACGTCAATATGAGCTGAGACTAGAGTCAAAAAAAAAAAAGGCTGCAGCCGTAATTTTGGAAAGTATAACTGTCCTGGATAAAGTTCATCGGGAAACCAATATCAAACGGAGCTGCGTTATCGATTTCAACCAGATCTTCATCGGATAGGGTCACGTTCAGGCTTCTATATGGCTTTCAAATGTTTAAACTTTCTCTGGCCGACAATAGGGAAGACATTAGGAGTTTTATGCATCACATAAGCGATCGCCTATTCAGAGAGACTTAGTCTTGTTTCGGACGCTGAGGCTGCGGGAAGGCGACTCACGATGGCATGGAGAGTGGAGTTCTTTCTTTTGGTAATTTTCTCCGGTGCATCAGATGCCTTGATATCATTCTCACTCAGAATAGAAGCCCTTGCGCTGCCAGATTCACCGTCATTGTTTCGCGCTTCAGCAGACTTGACTTTGCCTTCGCCTAGAGATACTCAGGGAGCGATGGCCATTCCTTGGTCACGGTACATTGGGGTGATATCTCTGAAACCGGTATTCCATTTACCCTGGCCGTAGACCATTAACTCGGGGGTAGTCATTTGGCCTCACAAGAATCCAAGCTGGAGTATCCAAGACACCGAGATACAACCTTTACCTGAGGTGATGAGGGCATGAAGTCCATGCATGACCTCTTCGACGGATGTGGTAGTCCCACCAATGGACATATAACAGGTCAACGTAGTCTGTTTGAAGTTTCTTGAGGCTGTGATTGACCAGATGCACATGCTTTTAACGTTTTCCCCACAAAGTCGGATTGGAGAGGTTCAGTATCGCGATGTGATGTACGAAATCAGGTCGTGTATTTGGTTACAATACTGACTGGTTCTAGATATTAACGAAAGGTGCGAGGAATGGAATTGCATAGCATACACCAGCTGATCACGATTACCACATTTATTCATCCATTCTCCTAGTCAAATCTCTGACTCTTCCTGCTGATAATTATTTGCCTTATGGGAGAAAAACGAACAGTATATTCAAGTATAGTCAAGCATGAAGTGCTCAGGGGCATATTTTTTCACTGATGTGCCCAGGAAATTACCGCCTAATTCGTAGGAAGTGTCTAAAATCGCGAAGGACCGCTCTAGGCTGCACTCGCTCATGAAATCTTTCCTATGGAACGTTACCTGTGTTAATTTGTATTACTAATGAACTGAAGAAGGAAGTATACCAGGCCATGCCAAAGTTCGTTGTTCCAGGACATAACGGCGACAGCTTTACGCCAGCAGAGGGTCCAGCACTCAGTGATAGCCAAGCAAACTTGCTGGCTTTGGTGCTAGGAAAAACACAGACATTCTTGTGGGAGCAGAGACTGGCGACATAGTAGCAGTTGGAGTATATACGAACAGGTTAGAACGCCTTGTCGATCTTGTGCAAGATGGGGAATATCTTTCTGTATATAGTGACCTATTGGTCGGCTGAGTAATAATCAGGCTTTGCTTCGAGATAGGTAGGTTGATGACCAGCATGGGGATATGTCCTTGCGTCCGCCCTTTATCCCCAGGACTCATGAATTGCCACCCCCTGAAGAAAGGCTTGACTGGTGTTTGACTGAGGTAAGAGAGTGCTAATGGTGGAAAAAGTGGATCACTGATTACGGTCTTGGAGCGGGTCAACTGTACATTGATAAAATACATTACTTTAGCTATATATTGTTGCTAATGACACCCGCAGATGGGTAATCCCATTAAGAAAAGTCACCTAAACGGAAAAGGTCAACGCAATGAGCTCTCAACTCTGGTTAATCACAGGAGCATCTTCAGGATTCGGTGCGCTCCTTGCCGAACATGCTCTCGAGGCTGGACACCGTGTCCTCGCTACAGCCCGGAATCCCACCAAAGCCGCACAGGATTATCCCCAGATCGCGTTGCTGGGTGGGAAATGGTTGCAGCTGCCAGGATGCCAAGGAGAAGGTGGAACAGGCTGTTAAGGATCACGGTGTATCAGTCGATGTGGTGATCAATAATGCGGGATATGGGCTTTTAGAAGGTATTGAAGATATTAGGTATCTTTTGGTCTTCACCTTTCTTCATTGTTATGTTAGATATTTGAATGCTGATGAGGGGTCTAGTGAAGAGGAACTCGATCTCCAGTTCCGTACCAACGTCTACGGCGTGGTAAAAGTTATCAGGGCTGTTCTCCCCTTTATGAGAGCGAAGCGCAGCGGCACCATAGTCAACATGAGTAGCATTGCTGGTTTCACTGCTGGACCTGCCGGTGCTGCGTACTCTATGTCGAAATTTGCCATTGAAGGTACGTATCGAGATCTTATCCATTATATCGTCTCCTATGTTTGTATGTGTATGTGTATTCTGAGAATGATAAACCCAGCTCTCTCCGAATCCCTCTCTGCCGAGCTCAAGCCATTCAATATCCGCATTTTGCTAGTTGAACCAGGCACTTTCCGCACCAACTTCATTGGGTCCCATAAGGTTCCTGCTGCGGGGATGAACAAGGATTATGAAGGGACCCCCCTGTCCGCTACCATGGCTATCTGGGATACCTTTGCTGGGACGCAGCCCGGTGATCCGGTGAAGGCAGTCAGTCGAATCCTAGATGTGATCCAGGGGACTGGTTTAGGAGAAAACAAGACTCATCTTCTTCGCCTGCCGCTTGGGTCTGATCGTTTTCCGCGGATCCAGGCCAAGTTGGATGCAGTGAGGCAGAATCTGGAGGATATGAAAGAGATCGCCCTTAGCACTGATGTTGATTCTGCATAAAGTTATAAAATATCGATATCCACAGATAATAGGACTGTATCTAGGCCGTCCTACTGTGCATTGCCTATTTCCAGGCTTCGCGGACTGCCATTTTCGAAACATATACACACATGATGCATATATATGTAAGTAAACAGCAGCTTCATCCTATAACCATCCATGTCGTGAAAGTTCATATCTCCAGTATTCAAAATTGACCAGCATTATACTGTCAAGGGGGTTCTGAGACAGCATTTGCAAATCCCTCGTAATTTTTCCGGCTAAATACTTTACAAGCATCATGAAGATTTAGTGTATTTCTTCAGACCCACTATTAGCGCGTAATCAGCGTCAGGTTCTACTAAACAGTGGGATTCATGATTAGAGTCTATGGGCACAGCTAGCTATCAATTTCAACAACACAGATGTTAGAGATGCACTCGTTTCTCCTAGTAATCTTACTAGTATGTCCAAGGAATCCTGCAGAATCTTAAAAGCCCACCCCGTCTCTTGCTTGAATTCTATGTACCATATGAGCTGGCAAAATATTATTAATATCTCGTGGATCCCCTCCACCCTGCTAACAAAATTACTAGGGGAAAACCCGTATACCATATAAAGAGTTTGGCTTGAAAATCTATATTCGCAGTTTCATATCCCCCAGCCGTTTCACCATTCTATTCTACATATCGACTCATTTAGATAAAGCTATCTATAGCTTCCCAACATGAAAGTCATCTTCGGAGCTATGAACATTGGGGATCCTGGTAATGTACTCTCTTTGAGTACCAGGTAGAGAAAGATACATCTACTAATGGCCCTGTAACTAGGTGACAACCGAGCAAAAGTCCTTACCATAGAGGAAGCTCAGCGGATGGTCCATCTATTCCGAGACTATGGACACTGCGACATTGACACGGCTCGGATTTACGGAAACGGGTCGTCTAAGAAATTTCTAGGAAGGATGAAGCTTAGTGGAATGAAGCTAGACACAAAGCTCTTCCCATCAGCTGACGATCCTGACATTGCTTCCTCGGCCCACGCATACCATCACACTCCCGAGAACCTACGTCGAGGGCTCATGAGCAGTCTGAAAGCACTCAAGGTTCCCAAAGTTCACTTCTGGTACCCACATAGTCCTGACCGGACGGTTTCATTTGAGGAGACGCTCCATGAAGTAAACAAACTGTATGAAAAGGGATACTTCGAGAAACTGGTATTAGCAATTACCAATCCTGGGAGGTGGCAACGATATGTAATATCTGCGACAGGAACGGGTGGGTGAAACCAAGTGTCTGTCAGGACATATACAATGCCTTTCACAGAGTTCCTGCGCTGCTTGTAACATTTAGAATATCCTTCTTCTGCCGCAAGCCGCTGGCAGCCGGCATGTTGACCAGCCGGTATTCTGTCAAATACGTCTCTGTGGCGCAATTGGTCTAGCGCGTTCGACTGTTAATCGAGAGGTTGGAAGTTCGAGCCTTCCCAGGGACGAGTTCCTTTTTTTTGCTTTTTATTTTACTTTCGCTATTTGTGTTTGAGAAGAGTGCTGTGGGCGGCAGATTTGACCCGGCCACGGCCCCATGGAGGTTCAGCCGTTGACGCTACTATCATAATGTATACTTCGATGGGCTGGATTGTCTTAGACCAGTCGCGAAGTGCATGGGTTGACATAGGTTGAATGTGCACTGTGGTTGAAACATCACTCACAAGTTGAAGGAGGATTATGGGATGGAATCGTTACTGGATCTAGTAGCCTTGAACAGCTGGAAGAGGATCTAACGACTCTAAAGGGAGGTCCTCTCCCGCAGGAGATAGTTAGTGCGCTGGATGAAGGCTGGGAGACCATTCGTGGGAAGGAACTTGCCTATTGGCATTGATCCATTTATCATCTCAAGATGAAGATAGTAGTACTGCCAAGGGCTGCAGAGCACATAATCTTTCTTCATCCTACCCCTTTTTGACTCAATCGCTCGATATCCGGACCAATCTGAGTAGGGAACGTCAGTACAGACCCACGTTAGTGTGTAGGCACCCCTGCCGAGATAGATTCCACAGTATCCCACATGTGACGGAGCACCAGTATGTGAGAATTGTATCGTACACTTGGAGGACTCTGGGATGACCGCTCTTATTTGCCACGGGGAGTCTCAGAGTCCTCATTAGTTATCAGTGACCACGATCTCCAGGCGGTGATGGATACTGTAAAATGGATTTACCAGGAGATTCCTCAGTGACTACCGGAGGGAAAAGCGTTAAACTATGAGGCTCAGTTTTCATGTTGATAATATGAGAGGCTGATTAGTATACAGATAATCTACAAAATGTGAGATGAGTACATAAATCTTTGGCTGACACATATGAAAGAGGACCAAGTGCTTGTCCCTCAGATAGTCGTGTAGTCACCATAGAGAAAGAAGTGGTAAAGCCCAGGCAAATAATAAGCTCAATTGTGTAGAGGCATATGCCTAGATGCTAAAGATGATGAAGGGCTAGAGGAAGGGAGTGCCGATGTTGATGTCGTGGGAGAGAAAGATTAACAGCATCAGGTAATACTTTGGTACAGTCCGTAAGCTGGTTTATATTGTTGACACCCAGAAGGCTAAGACGGACATAGGCAGTACTATACTCCCTGTTCCACACAGACTGACCAAAAGTTCTGTCCTGAGATAGAAAGAGCGGTTGGGTCAGTATAATGCTGTTAAAACATATGACAGCGAATAAGATGGGGACTAACTGTGAGAGCCACAAAGCGGGAAGAGGTCCCGTCAGTCTGGGAAAGAGCTTTGTCACTTGGTAACCGGAAGACGACTCTAATGAGAAATAATGAGAGTCAGATATGAGATTTGGGCAATTGTTGTCAAGGCAGCAATAATTGCTAGGGCTTACTGAGCCGGGTTCGTTGAAAGAACATCACGGTAAAATTGTACATCCCAGATCCCCGGTGTGGAATCAAGCGATTGACCTGCACGCGAAGGATCCACAAAGAATTGCTGTCCGATAGTGTGTGCTCCAACAAGGGCCGCAAGACCGCGAGGGTTGATAGTCTTATTCTGAAAGAGCTCAACAAGATATGCACCGTCCGTGATATTATTACCTGGAATCAGTTCCGGTGGATTCGTCTGGCTATGATCATGGCGTCCTACCAGGGTCAGCATCCGAGGACCCAGCGGACACGCCACAGTAGCGATGTTGTGCATGAATTGGATCAAATCCGCAGCCCCAACGCCGTACTGGGAGTATGAGTTCAAGATCCGCAGCGCCGTTGATCTGACCTCCTGTAAACCATTGTTCTCTGGGCGATCGATTTCGTCAGGACTGAGAATCAAGCTGCCGTCTGCTCCTCGAAAGTTGCTGGTCGTGGACCATGCTCCGGCGTCGTGGAATCCCAGACGTACAGCAGAGCGGGAGAGACGGCTACACGCCCCATTCTCATTACGGAAGAGGCCAATAAGATCCCTCTGGACAAAATCCCACACGCAGCATACATCGGCAGTGCAGCTCGTACTACCTAGTTCACCTGGAACAGTGTAGTTCTACACAGAGTCAATACGTCACGAGGGCGACCAAGAAAAAAATACGACAGGAAAAGGAACTCTAAACCGACCTTTGCTATCGAATACTCGCAGGACTGTATGCCAGCAATACAGTCTCTGACCTGTCTTCCAACCTCCGTTGTAGCGCCACCAATTAGGTCCCCAATCATTTCACTTGATCCATCAGTTATTTGTCGCCGGAGTATTTCACTGATCATATCCATCCCTGGAAAGGACAAAGCAGGTATGACTAAAAGACAAGCAATTAAGAGGGTCCTCATAACGTTCATCTTAACTATAGCAGGATGACTGCTGGTATGGCTAATAGAGGGACAACTATGATAGTGAACTGGGAGTTCCCAAAGAAGAGATAGATCAGGCAAAAGTTAGTAGTATCTAGTTGAAGCAAAGGCGGTCCCTTCAGGATTAAATATATGAGACGGAGCGGACTTATCGGTGTTCAAAGAGTCCAATTTAAGAAGGAGTTCTCATTCGCTACAAATAATACATGCAAGGAACAGGCGGATGGCTTCCGCCTAAGGCCCAGGGTGCAGGAGAGACGGCAATATGTCTATGCAGCACTTGCTACATAAATAATGCATTCTCCGCTGGAGTTTACCATGCATCACAATATGACTTCACAAACAGTAGATATGCATTATCGGGGCCTTTCACTGCCTAGTCTTTATTATCCCTATACTAATCAGTTACCTTCGCAAACCGACTGCTAACAAGTTGCAGCGATTAATCAGAGAGGCGGCGATGGTCTTTGCATAGAGCGCTATGAAACTCTTTTTCATTAAGAATATATTAACCATCTCCTTCGGTGTCCTACCAGTTACTTAATGCAGGTTAATCCTACTCTCCATAGTTTAGTCGGATGGACGAGATGACATCGCCGTCGGGATGATGATTGCAAAGATTATTCGCAGACTTGAGGCAAAAGCTTTCATCATAGCAATGTATCTCAAAAGATCTATGTGAGATATATTAACAGCGTTGTTCTTAGTCTTTCTTCCGGGCGTGATGATGTGAGCTCCGGAGTCTTTATGCACCTTCTTCTATTCTCGAGCCTTATATTAAGTAGGCACTCTCCGGGAAGTCACCATGGCTTAGGACCATAATGTCAACATGGCAACTAAGATTTATTCAGCCAATGGGCTCTGTGTAATACCTTCGAGCACACAACTATGCTGATCCTAAGAGTGCGGCTTGTGGATCAACATTTCGCTTTGGTGAAGCCGTTGGAGTCCACACGGAGTTTGACCAAGGGCATCCAGTTCGTTAAAGACAGATAAAAAAAATACAATTAAATGAATATTCGTGAATAGCACATACTAACCCGCAAACAACGTGTGATAGGCTAGCGATACGTCTCCACTCTTAGCGCGTAAGCATATCTCTCCACCATTGGTCTCTAAACTTTGGCTCAGCCAATAACACCATTCCTGATACAACCTAGCTCTGTGCAAGTGGATGACATGGACCGTGCCTTTAGTCCATATCCAAACCTTATTTTCCTGTACGAGGAAACCTCTCTGTCAATAGAATGAAGGAGGTACTCAACAGAATATGTGTTAACCGTATTCTCAAGTTAGATATCCTAGTCATCAGAACATGTAATCTAAATGATCTAGATACTCGGATTTATTTTGTCATGACCCTACTAGAACTGCACCGCCGAGAACCCTTCGCCTCGAGGGGGAGGCGAGGGGCAGAGGTGTGGACGAGGGGAAGCCAACCCCGTGAGGTGAAACCCAGATGAAACTGCCAAGAGCTAGGGGACGAAGGATCTCCTAGATAGTTATATAGAACTCCTCTAGACTGCTAGCATAGGGGGGCCAGCGATCCGTTCTATTCTATTCCAATCCAATCTACTCCCTACCTGCTGAACCCTCCGCGCACATCCTAGTACCAAATAATTGTCCGAACGGCGACTTGCAAGCGACTCGACGTCGTCTCGCCCTCGCTTCGCTAGCCAACCTGGAGTTAGCTGGTTCCTAGGAACTCTAGTTCCTTACACTTTGGCCTCAAATAGATATATTTCGAGTAGATCTGGGAGATACAAGGCACAGCCGCCCAGTCTATCTATATCCTTTTTAACCAAGAATAGTAATTTAATTGTTGAATTGGCGGAGAGATTTGGCACCAAAAACAACCAAAAAATAATAAGTAGTTGGGAATACATGATCAATCAACCATATCCAGCCCTAGAACAAA
Source organism: Paecilomyces niveus (assembly GCA_003116535.1). Taxonomy (NCBI): domain Eukaryota; kingdom Fungi; phylum Ascomycota; class Eurotiomycetes; order Eurotiales; family Thermoascaceae; genus Paecilomyces; species Paecilomyces niveus. The sequence goes on along the minus strand of QEIL01000177.1, from coordinate 23,400 downwards.
TAACACAGAGAGTAACTAAGAATTCAATTAATAATATATGCGGAAAGTATCTTTATACATATCTTTAAACTTATTGGATTTGGGTATTTTAAATATGCCCCCATTTATGAAGACCTATGTGGATTTTGACCGAGGCAAAAACCCCCAAGGTCTTGTATCAGAATATAAGACCAAATTACAAGGCTTTGGTAGGTTATTTCTAGTTCGCTAAGGCACTATATGTGACGGGCTAGGCCCGATATAGGGCTTCGGATACCCTCAGCCAACCCATGGAGCTCTTGAGCTCCTTATCTCGACACCTAGATAGTAAATGTGTGCGACGCTCATGTCGATTTCCATTTCCGTTCTAGGTCCGGAGTGGTGCCGCTTTGTGCTCAGCGTCGCTCACGGATCGCTCACTGAGTGCTCAGCGGCGTTCAGTGATCATACGGGTCCAGAGTGGTACTGCTCACCGAGTACTCCGGGAGCACCCAGTGAGTGCTCAGTGAACAGCGCTGAGCACATTAGGGATAATCAGCGAGTAGCCATAGATCTTTCAGCGAGCAGCGTCATCTTTGTGAGACCTCAATAAAATGAATCCTGCTAAGGCTGCTAGCACTTTTAACCAGGCCGCTTTTGCCCAGCCTCAACCCTCAGTCTCCTGCAGATTTGCAATGCGACGTCATCACAACAGACAGGCGCTGTCTTTGCCGCTGAATTTCGTTTTACAATGCAGCGAAGCTAGTCATATCGACCGTTCTAGATTCTAAGATGTTTAACATTCTTTGCTTCGCTATACCAATGGGCCTATAGGAAATTTTACAATAGCAGACAACACCGAGTATGCCATTTCACGAGCAATAGCCAGAAGTACAGATTCTGAACAATAATATATTCTGTTTAACCATCTAAAGCTCATCGTTGTCTCTCCCGATCCTTAGGGTCTTCGTATATTTGTAATGCGGTTATGAAGCACACACTAATCATAGTATACCAACGAGACTGATGGTATCCCCGCCGAGGCTAAGCCATTCATCCATCAACTTCTGATTCGCAAAAAGAATTAACGTTACACAAGTTAGTTAAACTGGATACGTACTTGCAAGGCAAATATTCCTTTTTGAGATAAGCGGGTATCTTTGTTCAAGACCTCGTATCGACTACCTTAAGATAAGAGTTTTGAGGTCTAGATCCAAGGCTTAGACGATTGGCATCATTTTAATCGAGATTACATGCTGGAAAGTTGACACATCGCTTCGAAAAAGGGTCTTAGATGAACTGGGGTCAGAAAATAAATCCACTTAATTATACTGATGGAGACATAACGTTATCCTGGTGACGAGAAATATACAGCTACATCTCTAGATGATGGCTAGACAAGGCGAGATCATTCTAGATGTGTATAACACAAGCCTGAGATAACCGGACAATAACTTTCCTGCTGCGTATGACGTCAATAGGAGACAGAGGGGCCCTCCTATAAATTACTAGCTCTCGTATTGCGGCTAGTATTTCCTGCGATCTTTATAGAATACTTCACGATGTTAAGATTATCGTGTAAATCTAAAGACATGCTGGGGTCTGTACTGTTGTCTCAGTTATTAGGATAGGATATTGATATTTATATGTCTTTTACGACGGTTACCAAAAGCGATATAATAATCGATCTGAAACTAAAAAGGTGAGATCTGTCAAAAGTACTTCCTCAGACACCCTTTGGATATTTTTTTTATTTAACTATGAACATGCTGGATTATTTCATTCCTGTCTACATAACATCTTGACTTGTTTTACAGAAATAATAAAGATTGGTAATACCAAAGCACAAGTTCTCTGTTTCCATCCTCATTATAATGGATATTTCAGAATAGGAGTGAATCATTCCAAGAGACTGCGGACGAGACCATCAGAGGCTCAGATAGAAGACCACAGATAATTTGACAGATCATTTATTGATGATTGATAAAGAGGAAAAGGTTATTATGATATCTCACTGTATTTCTTTTTTGAGACTAAAAATAGTTATGTCGGGTAATTACAAAATTCCGAAGATTATAGATACCGTAACTGGAGCAATAACATATAACCAATAGCCTGGGTAAAGAAGCACTACGGACTTCGTCCATTATTTCTCGCAGCACCATAAGGAGTCCAAAGTGGCTGAAAAATTATCCATAGGCAGGATAAGACCGATAAGGTTACAACTTCTCTTCTCCAGAAGGAATCTGCGATTCACATTAGCTCAGGGTTTATCCAAATATGATTCCATGAGCTTATAGGAGTTGTTGTACTCATTGGGTGATTCTGAAGGTCTTTTCCTTTTGTTTGTGTTCGACTTGTTGTATTCGCTGGGATTAAATCTTTTGAGATCACGAGCCACGATCGATATAGCCATTTTTTCTCGCTGGACAATCTGTTTTGATCGTAGAGTCTCCAACGTCTGGGTAGCCTCTTTTTTTCTTCTTTTTTAATGGCGATATGTATATGATTCATAGTTATTTTATTTTCATTATCTCCAATGCTATATTGTATGTTACCTCGTCCTGGGCCTTTTGTGTCAATGATATAAAAGTGGCCATCTGCCAATATATCGAACAACGTGCTTTTTTGATTCTAAAAGCCTGATTTCTCCCATTTCAATACTGCAGGCGGATGAAGACGTCCGTAGTTGATTATCTTCTTCCTATATTAAAAACTTCGTTCCCTCCAAGATATACAAATATTTCTACAATAGAGATAACGCACCTCAGTCGGGCTTCATCATGTAAAGCCCCTAGTTTCCACATCGCAATATTCAGAACTATCCCTGGTGTTTGTCTTCAACATACGCCTTTGGGAGCTGGTGTCGCCCATCAATGGAGACTGTACCCTCCAGCCATGCGAAATTCCTTCTTGGTCTTAAGGGTCCGAATCTAGTTCATTCTACCTGCTTCTCCAAATAGTAATGACCTATGAGTCGTAGAGCCTCATCTCGCGTCTCGACCTCGGGAAGGATACCGCCCGTAGAAACTGGTGGAAAATAATAGACGAATTTCAATCTCAGACAAGACTACAAACATCAAAATATTCTCTGCTTATCCCACGAGAAGCTCACTTCATCAGATCGAGTGACCATCACGACTGTTTCTTTCATCGTCTATTGTCCTGTCTGTTTTTTTATTTTCAACGGTATAAAGTGTTAATATAAATCCGCAACCATGAGACTTCTGATACTGTGGTTAATACTGATGTGAAATGGATTAAACTGGTAGAGCAACACCAGACTATCTGGTGTGTGGCAAGAATGATCATGCCTTCAAATCTGTACAAAAGCTAGATTGTCAGCAGACAATATTTGACCAGATGGTGCGTCTTGTAAGGGTGGTATATTGTATGAATGCTCCCCGTATTATTAAGATATTTAGTTTTGTAAGAAAATATCCGCCAGATGGTGAAAAATGACTGATTTGAACAAAATTCGCATGAAATTGCGGGGATTTCCTATGATTATGGGTGTTGGTGAAATCTATAGTGGGTAATATAACAGTTCTTCAACAAATTCTCATTTGGCCAACCATTTTCTTACGTACCGTGGAAATACGCTATTGCCAGATTTTTAAAGACACCAACTCAAACTACTTGCCATATATAATGGGATCTCACTGATGATGTTTCTACACGGACATTCCGTGATCGATATAGGAACAGGATCGCGCCCCACGCAATTGACAGATTGATTAGAGTTGGTCGCAGATACACGATGAACATTATCTATTCTCACATCAGGCAAACCTCACAAAATTCCCCGGGGCAAAAACCTTCTAGTGAACATTTCCTATGGTCACCATAGTTGTGAGCTCAGAGCAACGTCTGGTCATAGACTCTTGAAGGTGGCTCGGCAACTCTGAATTAACTCGCTTTGGTTTGAGTGGATATTGTTATACAGTACAGTGGGCAGCAAAACCAGTTTCACCACTGGAGACAGTTCTCTTTTCCCGGATCCACAGCCAAGATGCTAGCTTCAAAATTGAGTGCGCATGAAATGGCCTTTAAGTCAATTTACAACTAGAATATGAGGACCTGTGAAATCGAGGCCGAAAATGACCACTATTGAGGCCGTATACGGCCCACTGCAGACATCCCTATATAATTGTTAGTTTCAACCTGAGAGGAGAAAATGACCAGGTAAGCCAGCCTACATGGTCCACGATCAATGTCCATATCGCCTCGCTGCTTACGCCAGAATGCTGTATCCACTAGCGGTCCAATGGAAAATTGCTCAGTTATATTTGTCCTAAGTTCATGCGATAATCCGTCTCTTTCAACTGTTGCAGAATGAGAGCCTGGTGGTGCATCTTTATTATAGAAAAGACACCCATATCTTCATGAGTTAGAGTAGTATATAACTTTTAGCATTAAATTATACATTTACTTACCGAGAAAATCTCACGGATAACAATTTTTGTTGGATATTCGCGATATCTTTCATTGTCTGAACCTTATGGTCAAGATCCGTATCTGACCAAATGTCAGCGAGATTTTGCCCGGGGTATACTCCATGATGACGTACTCAGCACCTACACGGTTCGTAGAGTCTACCGAGGAATTCCAGGCAAGAATTTTGGGGACTGGAAGGTGGAGTGTTCCTCAACTAGAGATTGTGTCAGATTGTGAAAGTGCCAATTTAGAAAAGCAATCTGTATAGTTACCACTCGCGAAGTCCATTGTTGCAACCTCTGAAGCTGTTGTCAGGAAAGCCGGTCCAGCATTCGGGTTTGGGATACAGGTGACGACCGCCTTCCCGTTGGCCATGGTGAGCCGGAAAGACTTATTGTATGACCCTTCACCCAACTTTTTCATACTGATACAGGACCCAACAGACTCTAACCTGGCATCACCCCATTAAGCCCATTTTGCTGGAGTGAAGAACGCTTTCATCTAGCGATTGGGATTATGCAGGTCGCACATTTGATGTCCAATGTTACTTATTCAATCTACTCATTGAATTTGGTTACTTCTATCTACTACGGATCAGTAAGAACAGTATTGCTAAGTATACGTACGAAGCAAGCCCTACTTCTGACTTGATCGTTGATCGTTATTCGTTGAAGATCCATTGTGATATCGTTATATCAACACTACCGCCAGAAGCACTTGACGGGTAGCGTACTGGACGCTACGTGAAGATCTCCAAAGGACTGCGAGATCACCAGACGAGAACTAAGGTATAGTTCGCTTGAACCTTCCCTAACCAATAGCAGATAGGAACGATCGAGAACCAGATCCTGGGGCGTAACAACTAGACGATTTGTAATTGCGGATGTCAAAATTGTACCTACCACCGAGAATCCTCTATTTAAAAACCTAGCTGTGATAGCGTGCCTAACAGACCATATTCGCCAAAGTTGATATCCACCTTCTTGATTTGCTGCTCTATTTAACGCCCTGCCTGTCAATCACAAATAACGCTATTCGATATGTCATCTGGCACCGTGGAGTTATAGTCAATCGTTACTCTTCTTGACTACTGTTCTTAGGCCCAACTGTGTGGTGAAATGGTGAATGAGACGTTGGGAGGGCTGATTCGCAATATTAGGGATGTGCCGGTGTCAACCAATAGCCTCCTATTCTGAGGCGCGTACCACGGGCCTTGTTGACCCTATCAACAGTGATCCAAGATAATGTAGTGTGCACTTGGCGCCAGCTTCACGAGCTGTGTTTTTAAAGGACACCTGTTGGTTGATAAATTAGCCCCCACGATCAGATGCGGCTGTTCTGGTGACAGTTTCTTGAAAAAGTTCAGGGATCTCTAGCCGGCGGCGATCGGTTCGGTTCGGTTTAGAGGGGGGGTTGAACCGAACCGGGCGGTTTTCGGTTTTTATATATACAAACCGAACCAACCGTGGTTTTATATATATTTTCATAAACCGCCCATTGCTAAACCGTTTGACCCAGATCTACCAAAATTTTCCTGGGAACCACCGGTGGAAAGCCGATCAATGGAAAAGTAATAACGAGGACCCGAAACGTACGTACGACAGGTCTGAAAGCTATGAGCGCCTGATACAGACTCATGTTCGAGGGTCGTATACTGGCATGGATAGAAGAGTTTACGAACTGCTAGCTGTCAAATATCCATGTACATATATGACTGACTGGATGCCTGCATTGAACTTGTGCATTATACAAAGGGACAAAGAGATGAATGGAGCACCTGTATATCACTGGAACCCCCAAAAGTCATTCAACATCTGTCCCTGATGGACGTGCACATAAGACACGATCAGCAACGTAATTGTGGGTGAAGGTGATGTATTGTGGATGGTCAGCGACTCCCGTGGCGTGCCTATCTACAACTGGAGGAGTGGCAGGCAGCTATAGCTGGCCTGGCGGTCCGTCAATCCCGCCTTCGTATACCCCGTACACCACTCCTAATAGAGCAAGATGTGCTGCGTCGTCATCCACGTCCAAATGGTCATGACATAGATATATGTATCACAGGCTAATTCCTCAGACAAGTCAAGGTACCTGTTAACATAAGGCGATGTTTAAATCAACAACAATTGTTCACTTAACATGATACCACGGCAGGCAACGCAAACTAAACACGAAATAACGAATGTGGGACCAAGTTACATCGAGTGCCGGCCCAGACAGGAGTCCAGGTACTACCCACAAGGCCGTCAGGGCCGTACAAGGGGCTTGTGGGCCAGGCGGCAACGCTAAGATGTACCCAGATGAAGCGCCAACTGGCGATCCTCTTGGGCTCCCTCTCAGAGACTCTCTGCCCCTCCATCACTTTACCCCTCCATCACTGTGCCACTTCATACCGCGAGATATTGCAACTAGTTCGGCTGGTGAACGGCCTTGAATATCACAAATCACTCATCAGAAATATACAAACCTTAAGAATTCATAAAACTATCACCCCACAATGGCCTCCTCAACCCTCCCTTCGAATGGCTGCCTCGTTAACATCGGCACTCACTCTCTGGCTCTCTACACTCACGGCCCAGAGCCCAGCAGCTCCAAAGATCCCGTCGTACTATTTATCTCGGGTGTGGCAAGTGATGCCCTCAACTGGCAAGCCGTGGTGCGGCTGCTGGGTCCCTCGCTGCGAAGCTACACTTACGACCGTTCCGGCTATCACAACTCGGAGTTCTCGCCGCTCGCTCCCTCGGCCGAGAATGTTGCTCTGGAGCTCTCCCTTCTGATCGAAAAGGCGCCCATCCCGAACCCTCTGATCCTTGTGGGGCACTCCTGGGCCGGCGTGCTCACGCACGAGTACATCGCCCTAAAGGGAACTGACCAAATCGCTGGTCTGGTGCTTGTGGACGCCAACCATGAGACAGCGCCACTGGTGATGGACGTGAACGATCCAATTCTCTGGACTGTTGCCGCGGGTGTTGAACCATACTCTGCCTGGGGCGTGGAGGCGGAGCACAAGTTGACGCAGGAGGAGTGGGACGTGTTTAGGGCGGCGGAAACAACCGAGAAGTTCAAGCTGATTGAGCGCAAGGAGGAGTCGGAGAACTACATGCCAAGTTTCGAGACACTGCGGAAGAAGGAGCTGAGTAAGAAGCAGCCACTAGTTGGAGACAAACCGGTTTATGTGATTGGGGGCACACGAAGCAGGGATTGGAGTGGATTGTACAAGGCGGGCGTTGCTAAAGGGAACGGGACCGAGGAGCAGAGGAGCCATGTGAGAGAGTTGATCAAGACGGTCGATGCGAAGAATGAGGGTCTCATGAAGGAATTCTTGAAACTCTCTACGAAGAGCGAGCTTGTCTTCGCCACCGAGAGTGGACACTTTGTCCAGATGACTCAGCCGGAAATTGTTGTTGATGGAGTGAAATGGGTCTTACATAACCTACCAGCATCTTCTTAGTTGCGGAGAATAAGTAACATTAACGCTTAGCACCCAAATCTAGTGGATCACATGTATGTGAACAATGGTGGAACGAAGCTACGTCAGATACAGACCTGTGAAATCGATAAGATCTTGTGACGGCTAGTCCTTGCACAATTCAGAATTCCAAGAAACGCCTGCAACTCCAAATTTCACAAGGCCTTAGAAACAGAATGTAGTGGGCAAGTAAGGAGAAGTCTGGGGCCTGGCGGATAAGGGCGCGTTAGACAAGATACAAGACATATAAAGGAACCATGTGATTACTCAAGTAACAGAATATCAATTGGCCGTTTCTATTGTCTTTTCAAGTGCATTTGAAATTCCCTACAGTCTTTTGACTCTTATTCTACCAAAACTTTCCCCCCTTCCTTGCTCAATGTGTACTGAGACTGCGACCACAATTCTCAATCATGTAATGACATCAGAATTATTTGCGATACGTTCTTGGGACTACTGATTTTCCCGTTCAATTGAAGGCTTTGCCTCTGACTAAATAGGCAAATTCGAACGCAAAAGTGACAAAGAGTAGCAGCCCGGTGATCGATCCATATACAATGACCATGTTGGGATCATAGGCGGCAAACGATACACCAACACCGAACAGCGAGCCCAAGGCACTGAAAAAGTTGAAAAGAGCCTGAACGATCGACTTCATACTTGCTGGGGCCCGCGAATAAGCAAGTTCGGTACCTGACACGATCGCAAGGATCTCTGCCCACCCGAGAAATACGTAAGTCGGTGTTTGAAGTTCAACGGAGACATCGTTGGGTATGTTCCCAGCAAGGCACTTCAGTGGATGGCTGAAACATGGACCAGTTATGTATATGAGGTGTTGAATCCCTGTGGTGTATGCAATCGCAAGCATGGCACAGAAGAGGCCCACGCCGATGCGGTGCTCGGCCGAGAAGTTGATTTTCTTTCTGGCCAGCATGGGATAAATCCAGCTTTGAAAAAAGGGCAAGAAGACCGAACGGCCGCAGTACAACAGGTCCATCGAGTACGTCTACGAACTGGAAAAGGACGAAGCTGGTTCCGCGCTTGCAAGGGAACTCGAGGACACAAGGTTCTGGAGTTACTTCACCTTGGACGGCACAAAGGTCCCAGGTATCACTCACACTTTGTCCCTCGGCATCGACTTCCCGGCAACTCTCCCAGCTGAACTATCCTACCCAACCGTAATGCTCACTGCTTGGGCAATAGCTGCAGCACACGTCGAAGAACATGACCATTTCCTGTTCAACATTCTGTTGGGTGGTAGAGATGCCGAGTTCACGGGAATAGACAGGCTCATGGGGCCTGTAAGCACTACAGCCCCTTTGGCCACCAGCATCAACCGTGACTTGACTTTCCGCAAGAACGTGGAATTCGTACAGAAGCGAATAGATGAAGCTGGGAGTGTGCAGCACTTGGTCCGACTCGGCGATAAGCTGCATCGGTTGCTGGCGTCTGCCCCCGTTGTCGTCGTCCATCCTGCCGATGATTACGAGGAAGCAGCAACCAAACACCTCAGACTGCTCAGAAGCCGCGTTGAAACGGTCCAGCGGTTGGTAGACGCCATGTTCATGAACTTTTGCCTCCGGCCTGGCAATGCCGGGGTAGATCTCATCATGACGATTGACTCCAGCTTTTTCCCGGAGGATAAGGCGGTTCGGTACCTCGGCTATCTGGAACAAGTTTTCATGCGTGTCTTTACTCCAGGGGGTCTGGATCTGACCATTGGGGAAATGAACTTGGGTTCTAGTACACCTACGAGCTCTGTGTTGATAAACGCTGAGATAGTGTGATGGGGAGCCCGAGGTGGTCAGAAGCATGCTTTAAGGAGGACGAAGAGTGGGGCTGCTTGAGTGAAGTACTAGGTGGATGGATCTATTGGTGGTTTGTTGAAGTTTTTGTTTCGTAGAGAATAAGGAGCGCTGTAACCCCGCAACTGTCTAATAAATCATCGAGCTTTGAATCGACTTCGAAGAGCCAGATGCTTTCGCCTCCTCGTTTGTGCTTTAACCAGATCTCTCAAGAAATGCGGACCGGCAACCTCAAAGACACGGGTTATGAGAAGTTTGCAACGAATTGAGACAATACGAGCGTAGAGCAAGACATAAGATGAGAGCATTTACTGCGTTATGTCCGTACACGCAGCCTGTCATCAGCTTTCTTGGCCAATGTTAATACCTCCAACTGTCTTTGAGTATCGTACAGCATGTATTTATGATTCCAGCATTATATGCTTTGAGAACAACCGATCGACTACATATCAGGGATTATTGGTGATAGAGGCAGCCTTGTGAGACGTAGCACCTGGTCCTTCCTCCATGTTGCGGTACTTGATAGTGAACTCGATGGTAAAGTTCCAAGATGGGATCCTCCAGGACGATGTCTGCAATCCACGCTGTGACCGGTACTGATAGATTGACGTGCCTTGTTTTGTGTTACTCCTTTGTATAGTAAGTTTGGTTTAGGGGTTGTAGTAAACTCTACTCGAGGTCGGAGGTTGCGTCTTCTTGACGCCATCTTGCTGATACCGGGCCACCTCCTTCGATAGCGAGCAATTAGAATTGTAAGGGGTATTCAGGTAGCGTAGTAAGCAGCAGTATTATATTGAGACTAATTGTTGGTCTACTATAATGTGCGCTCCCAAGTGCGATATTATGTAGCATGCTACTAAGTCACATAATAATATCTCGCACTCCTAAGCTATACCCCTTTGGGCTGCGTACTAGAGTTCTATATACAGCAATACAGTATGCGCCTTACAAGTATTCTAGGGGTATAAATTAGTAATTTCTACACCCTAAACCTTAAACTCTCTCCTTTATATACTACTCCTTAGGAGTAGTTTAAAATTAAAATTCTTTATTTTTTAAATTTATAAAACTTTATATTTAAAAGTTAATTAAGTTTTGAATAGAGTGGTTATGGCAAACCAAAAAAAGGAAAGAAACAGCAATAACAGCATGCTAGAGACGCTTAGTATAGGGAATCCCCCCCCTTACCCGAATAGGATCCGCATAGGATCCTAGGTCCAAGGATTCAGGAGCTCCGAGGTGGCGAGCTCGGAGGTCAGGTTTACCCTTAGGTCACGGGTCAGATCGGATGTTTTAAAGCGACATCAGGTTAGAGCAACGCTAGCTGAGGGTGGCCGAAGCTCTATACCGGGCATAGCCCGTCACACTGCTATTTCATCCTCTTTTAGGCGTTGCTTTTCCTCCTGCGCTTGAAGCCGACCAGACGATTTGCTTCTCGAATTTGCTGTTTTTCTTTAGCTAATTGTTCCTTCTCCCGTTTTCGCTGTTCACGGCGGAGTTTATTCTCTTCCTTTTGGACCTTGGCGAGCTTTGCTGCTTCATCTCGTTCTAATTGAACTGCCCGCCAGAGGTCCGTTGTAAGAAATCTGACGATTCATACTGAAATGACGCGAGGGGTGCGAAGTGAATTGAACGCAGAGAATGTGATATTTAAGAGATAAAACTGTGCTGTTTGCGTAGCTGTTTAACTCGAGACGGATCAGGGTATTCATAACCCGCTGGCCAGGTAGCCCATCGAAGAGCTGAGATAATCTTTCGGGCTTCGACAACAGAACATTGTAGCTTCGGTAATGCCATCTTCCTGTAGGTCAATCAGACTGGCGGCGTTGCAGCATTCACGATCATCAAACAACCACTCTCCTTCAGCAGCTGACCTGTCTACCGTTAGCAATTGTAGAAGCGGCGAGTTACATCAATGAAACTGGAATCTCCCTGAAGTCATATGTAAAGCTCCTTCAAGGTCAAGGAAGTATTCTCGTGGAACTACTGAGCCAGGGCTTTGAGGATGATTGGAGATATACTGAAGTCCAGAATCCGGTGGCAGCAACGTAGCTGATCTCTTTTGCTCAAATCCAAAAATTAAACGTACTAGCCGCCGACTATGCATCATTGATGGCACAAAGCCTACTCATTCATTACTGATGAAGAGCATAACGGGTTGATCTACCTCCACCGACTGGTCCATTTAGCTACGCGAAACTGGTTGCGAGCCGAAGGACGGCTAGCAGAATGGATCCATAAAGCCGCCCAGCAAATAAACGAGGTCTTCCCATCTAGCGCACACAAAAAATCGGGTCCTTTAGCGAGAGTACATGCCTCATGCTCAGTGTCTTCTACAGTGCCCGGAGTTCCAGGTTAAGGGTCTAAAACATACTGACTTTATTCAGAACGTTGCGAGATGCATAGATAGTGATGGACATTACAGTATCATGAGGCTGAGGTTCTTTTTAAAAGAAATCTCGACTGTCACAAATCATGGTTTCCAGAAACCCATGAGAAGGTCCTGATCAGCATGGCCAACCTGACATCGACGTTCATGAATGAAGGACGGTGGGCGGAGGCGGAACAGCTGTTAGTGCAAGTGATAGAGATATCCAAGATGGTGCTAGGGCCAGAGCATCCAGACACGCTGAGAAGTATGAACAACCTAGCATCGACGTTCCGAAGTCAAGGATGAGGGACAAGTGATGGAAACGAGGAAGACGGTGCTGGGGCCTAAGCATTCCGACACGCTGACCAGCATGAATAACCTGTCTTATACGTTAAAGGCTCTGGGTCGAGATTCTGAAGCCCTATCCATGCTGGAATTCTGTGTTCACCGCTTGCATAGAAAATTTGGACCAACTCATCCGTATACCATTAGCGCTGCAGCTACTTTGGAAAAATGGCAAGCCGGAGACCTCCCTGGTAAGATGCCCTGTTCTTAATCTTTAACAGAGTTTGGTCCATCTGTGCTGTCCAATGGCCATATCGCTTCGGTGTCACACCCAGCACATATTGAACAGCCTGCAAAGTTTGCACGTCCAGAGGGAAATTTGTATCCAAGTTTCGTCATCTGATATTTTCTAAGAAACAGCCTCGTCAGTTCTAGAAATGCGTAGACTCTTACGGCTCTAGGACCAAGCCAGTTGTCATTGCCTGCAGCTACATGACAGACTTCAAGGCAGTCGTCCATCACAAGGGCGAACGCCAGTCTTGGAGGCACCTATCGTACCAAAAATGTTGCGAACCTTTATTTAGCCCGCAAGCATCTAAATACGCGGTCTGTATAGCTGTCCGCGATGGCATCCTTGTCACAAGACACGCGCCTAGTATATTTTTAGTCCTTGAAGTCACTTCACGGGCATTAAGCGTTATAAAACTCAATTAAATTCGTGTCGTTTATATCTTCTGATCGTAAACCTGATTCGCGAACAAAAAGAAAGGCCCGCCCAGTCCTTCCATCTATTTCATGATGGGTTTACCGGAGAACGATGTAAAGCTCTCGATCAACCTAAATATCATGCCTCCGTTTCCCATCAACGTCTAAGGCAACATCACAAATGTGTAGGCAGAGATCCACAATGTGACCGCTTTTAATAAAGCTCATGTAAAGCAGGGCCGCCCGACCCGCTACTACGTGGAGTGGTCAATTTCAACCATTTGGGTGGCAGTATGACACAGAGCCAAAGCAAAAGACGATCAGAAGATGAAAATCGGAGCGTTCAGGGGCCATCGAAGAGACTCTGAAAAAAACATGGTTCTTTCATGAGTCACAGTATACCCAGCCTTGTCTAAAAATAGATGTCGTTTTGACTGACTAGTACATTGAAATGTTACCGTGCCATATGAGATGGTATTTGACTCTGACTAAATGTATCTGTTAATGTCAGTGTTCTGCATGTAAATATCTAATAACAATATTAATTCTTATTTAATTCTCAAATAGATATACATACCAACTAACATTTATTAATATCTGATTTATTTTTTCGAGCGACCTATCTAGAAGGTCTCATGTGTGATCTGCAGCATATTAATCGGATAAGTCTGATGGGAAATTTATGCGGACACTACCTATTGGCAAAATAAATAATATTATAAAATGACAAGAGACCTTAGAGAATATACTCATTCATTGAAAATCTTAAATATTACTATGGTTGATGTACTGTATTGCGCAATATTCAAAGTACCCCGGGCAAGTTTCCGCTACACGTAGAATTCCGCTTCACCAGGATGCGGTATACCGCGTCTTCATATCACCTCTTTTCCAGGATCTTTTGGATAATATTCGTGCCTCATGGCTGACACAGTGTCATCAGCCGGTCGAAACACCGAGACTGAATGCAGGGGACCAAATACCCCCCTACCGTGCGGCATTTTTACTCCCTTAGTGCTGTGAATACTTCAGGGCTTATCTTCAATGATCGTGAGCACCATGTTCTCCTTTCAATAGTCGAGATGGCAGTGAGGCGCGGAATTTGGATTTCTTAACTGATTTTCATCAGTGTCAATCCATCTGAATGTTTTCTTATAATGATTTAACGGGGAAAAGGACATTATTCAATCTCACACAGGCTACTTGGGTCAATTTGACCGAGAGGACAGGCTAATAGGAGTGGTGAGTAAGAGCTTAGAAAGCGTGGGTGGGGAAAAAAGTGGGAAATCACGAAGATCTAATTAGCCTGACCTGTTTGTTTACGGAAACTTTAAGAACTAAGATCTTAGCGGAAGAAGAATACGTAAAATTCAGTTATGTTTCTTCATCTTTATGGAATCGCGCCGCAGGATAACATTGATGGTGCAGATAGTGTAGATATTGGGGGAGATCCTAAACATCTCGGAGCCTCTTTTTGTACTCCAATGGCCATGACTTGTGTGTAGGAGTCGATTTCAGATCGTGTATGTCTCGATTCAATAGATCTCGCTCTTAGATCCCGTTTGAACCCTAAGTAGTATTTAGTTTTCAGTTACTATCTATCTGCGGCAAATTGGGGCCGCGTTCACTATCGACAAAGGAGGGGGCTCTTTTTCTTATCTGCGACTTTTGGCATAAAACTTTTATCTTTTGGACGGGCCCCTTTTATTTTTCCTTTGAATAGATAGGAACGCGGTGAGAAAACAGGTTTCTACCAAAATGGCATATCAGACAATATTATCGTGATTATAAAGCTGTTATCCTTTTCCAGATAATAAATTCATATCAACACTGGATATTCTCCAATACAATGGTTCATCTTGGCATATTCTTTCTCTTTGGGATGGAGCGTTGTGGCCAGGTCAGGGTATATTATTATAGCTTACCGCAAAAAGATCGAGACCAAGGGATACTGCTCTCTATCATCCAGAAATATATATACAACACAAACCAGCTTGATGTGGATAGTTCAACTAATTTGGACTTATTAGGCATAAGTCCTGAAGAACAGAAAATCAGAGAGAAAAGGGTCCACAGATTCTCACGGGGCCGAGACTTTTTTCAGAAAGTGTTTAGTAAGAAGAGAATGTTTGCTGTGGGCTTTGTTATCGTCCTCTATCGTCGACCAGAGAAGTCATACGACTTACTCCTTACTAAATATACACCTTGTGGACCATTCTTTATCAATAATAATAATTTTCGGTGTCTGAAATCGCTGACGCTAAATGGTCAGGAGGTAAGTATCGTGAGGACCCGTTGACCACTGCCCCTGCTCACCTTGGACGCAGATCAAAAACCTTACGTGTCTTCCTTAAGGGCCAGCAATAGTTGACGGAGGTGGCGTACGAATACTTGCAAAAGACCACGAAGCCGAACGACAGATTTTCTTATGAATCTTCTGATCACTCAGGATTATCTCATATTTGCTGGCTGGAACTATCCTGCCTGGCTATATCATGGGCGAGTCCAAGGTGGTGCGCTTTGTTCTTAGACTCTCTCTTATTCATTTAGTACTTGTAATTCATTGTATGTATTCTGTTATCTTTGCCTTGTTGCGAAAGCTTAGGCAAGCAGGCGTTCAAGCCATGAATTCTATTTCGAACAGCATCATTATTTCGCCATTTTATGTCGATGCTACGTCTGTTCCTGCCTGTTCTAGATATATTAGATATAATTTAACAGGCAGGTGACCTAGATACATATATAGTTTTCCATAACTTCTAAGAAGAAGCTTTACCGGCCCTTTGTACAGCGATGACTATCAACTACAGTGACCAACCTGCAGTGTGTTCACGAAATTGAGCAACCACGAAGGATTAAGAGCATCGACATCCACAGCCATCCTTACAGTATCCAATGGATGGAAGTAGCTTCATAGGAACGGTGAAGTTGTTGTTTCTGATGGCATAATCATTCAAACAAGACTGATGCCTCGTATGTACTACAGTCAAACCTTACTATAAGGATCTTCAGCTGTTCTCCGTTATTGCGAATAATTTGGTCTGTTAAGATTAAATTCCCACACAAAATTTCGTTAATTCTCTTTGCTAGCGAGTTTGGTTAGTTTTCTATTTCTGATATTTAGTAATACAGAAATCTCTAAAAAAATTGTTACAGGTGCCCGAAAGACCCTCAAAAAAATTGATAATACAGAAATATTATGGAATACAGGATGAAATATGAAATTGTCTTATCTTTTTAGTCTATTACTTGTTACCATTAGTTTGCTATACCTTGCTATAATGGATTCCTGGCTATACAGTAACGCAAATCTAAAATTTCCCTTATCTGGATTTATTCGCAATAGCCAGGTTTAACTGTACTAGAAGGTTCAGAATGACAGAATGCTAAAACCCAACAGTTCCAGTATTGTTCGGATCAATCCTTACTTCGCTCCAAACCTACAGACTTGCTCTTACTTAAGATCTAGCATACTCGTTGTGGCGTAGTCGAACAAATATATTACATAGACGGATTGCGCTGGTAATACATCACTGTAGTCTACGAATGCGTTTACTTTACGCGCATGATTTTGTCCCTCGTAACTTCTATTATCCATGTTATTGATTCGGATTGGCATTGAATTTCGACCATGATAACTCTACAGTTGATCCTGGATAATCATCACAAAATTACGGGAAATGGGCGCCACTCGGTGTTTCTCCTGCGCTAAGCTTGGTCGACTTACGGGGTAATTTTCAGCTGGGTAGTTAAACCCACGAAGAATATGAAGGGATTTTTTTCAGGGATACCTGAGTAATTCTTTGACACAGGGTTTCCACGACTGGAAGGTTTAGTTCTTTCAAAACTCGCCGAATCACTCCTGCGCTAAAATCTGATCGATGAATTTTCCTTCTTATCTCAGCTTTACAAGGGATATTATCTTATAAGCAAAGAGCAGGAGGTACTTTTCAATGGCCATCAGGAATCCAGCGAGAATATTGACCTCTACTTGAATAATAGTAGATCTATAGTATATAAGAAGCCAAGGAATGGAAGCAGCGACCCACATATGCCTCCAGTCGCTATATAGGCAAGTCGTCATCAACGTTTAACATTCTTACCCAGTTAGAGACGTTGAAAGCCAATCCTCTTGGCATTCAGTGCCTTAAGGCGTTCTAGATATATTCTAGATAGTTCAGAGGTGAAAGACATCCATTCGGTCTAAGGTCCCGGAAAAAGTGCGGACAATATTTGGAAGGGCTTTTTTCTAATCCGTTTTGATCGATCAGCGAATACCTACTGTACTTTTGCTCACTGCCATATGGTTGATCTATAATGTAAACTGGACTACCTCAAAAAAAAGCAATATTTGGCCTATACAATCGAATAGTATTGAATTCATGGAGCCTAGAAGCTTATTGACATCATTCTGATGGAGTTCCATTAGAACTTGAGAGATAAGTAGTCCACAGAGCAGCATAGAAACCGAGAGTCAAAGTCTACAAAACAGCGGTCCATTAAATCATCAATCGAACTTGTCACTCCCATATGATTTAAAAATATTCTTCTTTTTTCGTATCAGTCATGGTTATATCGAGCAATTATAAGTGGGCTTCGCGGAGGAACGAATGCCGGAAAAGATTATCGCAGCATATCTGTAGGTGTTGTCCCAACCTCAGCCCACGATATAGACTAACTGTGTTGGTACCCTCAAAGATCAGAAGTTAGGAATTCAGATCCCATCAGACCAGGTGCGGCTTCAGCCACGACCTCAAAATCCATACGTATGGTCGTATCCGAGCTCCAAACAAGACCTCTTCAAAACATGTTTGAATTGGGGTTCCGTAGGAGTATACGACCAGATATACGCGGAATTGGATCGATCCATCGAGGCGATTCCTTCAAATATTCTTTTGAGTAAATGCTAGAGTAGTAACAATAGTGAAAGTCGCTCTGCGGAACCGGAATTTTATATACGTCATACCTAACCCATTCTATTGATATAATATAATACAGAGCGAGACTGACGTTGTTTCGATGGTAGCCTAGTCCTCAAGCTGGAGTTGTCGATAATAGCTTCACAACCCAGATCGAATAATTAAATTATAAGATATCCCAACTCGAAGAAGAACTGGGTCAAGCTCGTGAATACTCGGAACAGGAAGCTGAGCGAAGATAGCTTGTTGAATCCTTGCTATAAGAATCCATACATGAGGTTATGCGATGGAAGGGTATAGCCGAGTGCTATGCCGTAGAGATAGAGCGAGTTGGAACAGGTATAGACAACATAGCAGAATCTCTGCGGGCAACACGACCAAACTTGAGCAATCTGCCGTCCATGCATAAGGACGATGACGTCATCGTAAAACCAGCGGCACCCTCGGTCATATATGAATCTCTCATCGAAGAATTGATCCAGGTACCTCAGGAAAGTGCATGTAACCTAACTCACTAGAAAATCAGCCACTTTAGCCGTTGCCATAGTGTTGGCAGCTCCTGCATGAGCATAGTGCCGTGAGACGACAAGCTGTTTTAAGAGCCATATGTAGTCGAATGGAAGCATGGCTATACAGCCCTGATGCGAAAAACATCGAACAAGCAACGGACGTGTTACTGTCGCACGGGAAGTAAGCGGCAAATTTGTTTTATCGAGCCCAGCCCATCCGCTAAGAAGCCCCGACTATAAGTCGTTAACCGGCTGGGGAGGACTACCCATGAGGAGCATACCTGAGGAACGTCGATATCAACGACGGTGCTTGACACGTCCGCCTTCATAGCAAATAGTATATCGATAGCGACCCATCTCCGGAGCCAGTGCGGAAACACCATCGACTGTCATCCACCTGAATCCTGCGCCTGCGGAAGGACATACCCCATAGACATATTTTTGCAAAACGGCGGTGGCAGCAAATCCAAGTTGACTGGAACTCAATGGGTGACGAAGGAAGCAATGGAGGCAAACACCTGCACAACCAGCGGTTGCGAGACCCAGTTCGCCTCAAATTCGGTCTGTGCGGTGTTGTCTCCCACGCACAGAGACGGGCAATCCCAGCACCAGCGGTCGAGAAATGGACGACATCGGTAATTGTTGAGGGTCAAGGCTCACCTAGCTGCCCGATTAGGGCTTAGCGTCTCACACGAGGTCTACACCTCGATCCTGTAGCTAGCAGCAAGATAGATAATTCAATCAATCACAAGCATCCTACATACTCTCCACCCAAATTACAACTATTTCTAGAAAAGCTACCCAAGCAGCTACCTCAACAACATCAAGTGTTCATGCAGGCTTCTTGTCACGGGCTAAAGCCCGGCAACGAGCTCAGGTCCAGAGGTCCTTCGCTTGGCATAGGATTGCCCCAAGCTTCTATACTGGTCTCAAGCTGGGACCACCTTTGACCGCTACATGGATTTTCCTTTGAGCTGTAGCTAGAGCTTTCCTTTCTTCTTTTCTTTTCTATCGAGATGTTTTGTATCGCTACGCCTCTATTAGGATAGCTACACGGTTGCCCTTCGGACCCGTTTCATCGCAGGAGATAAGAGGTTCCGCTCATTAAGCGCCCAGGAAGGTTTATCATTGCCTTCGTGGAGTGGCAGAGGTGGGAAACAACCCAATTTTCTACCTAGTGTACTCGTACTCAGCCGATTGATTATTATCAACAATATGTCTTATCTATATCGTTCCTGTCGTAACGTCTTCCCCCGTCAGTAATTTACCCTGACTACAAGCGGTGCGGCATTATAAAATTAGTTAGATAAAGATGTTAAACTTAATTCTTGGGACCCACAAAATGGACGGTAATATTACAAGTTAGGGAAACTATGTGTCCTTCAGTATACTATAGGAGACTACTCTGAACATATGATGAAATTTTCAAAAGACGCACTTCGTAGTGACAAATAGCCACCGAAATGTTCCAGGAAGCCTTTAGCACAGGGAGAGGCAATCCCTCCGCGTCGGACTGAAAGTGAACTCAGTGAGCTCTATCTACCACCCAATCTTCATGCGATTCGACCTAGATTTGATCGAGATCCCGACACCCTCCATGCCCGGAATACAGGTTAGGGTTCCATAAGTCCTTAACAGCCGGCATCTAATTGGTAACACTCTGATAAGCACTTCCACTTCCATCCCAGCTCTCCACAGCAATAACCTGCAGATTCAAAGTGCCCAGGTTCATACCCAAGTTCCTCCAAGCATTGAAGTGGTTCTGGACGGTAATGGTACCACTAGTACGAGGAGAATTGCGGACCGAGATGTACTGGTTGAAGGTGGCAGTGCCGATGATAGACGGCTCGTTGACGCGCGTGTTCTCGTAGATGGTGTAGCTTGAACCGTCGCTGGTGACGCTGCCCTTCACGGTGCCAAGTCCGCTGATGCCGTCGTTGTAGTCCATGATATAGTACTCGACCAGCGGGTTGGTCGACCAGCCGTAGACCCCCAAACTGGCGAGGCCGGAGGTCACTTGGAAGCTGCCGGAGTGGGTGATGGGCCTGGTTGAGCAAAGTCAGCCGGTTCAGTACCTAAGGCCAGAGACTGGCGAAGAAGGAAAGGGAGAAGAGGGAGACATACAGAGTGCTGCCAGGGTTCCAGCCAACGCCGACGACGAAGTCATTATAAGTGTTCCAGTTGACATAGAACTGGTTGGTCGATGGAGAGAAGTTGACGGTGCCTCCAGTGGTGTAATCCTGGACATCGTTCGTATTCGAACGTTCAGCTAGGGTCACATTATAACGGGCCAGCATCAAGGGATGATCAGGCCCCATAACGAAGTTAAAAGGATCGCGCTTCTCGATAGTAGGAGCCGCGAGCGATGAAGCGATGACAGAGAGCGCCAGAACGACGTGCGACAGGGCAACCATTGTGACGGTGGAATATTGATCGCTAGGGGGTTGATAGTGTTGACAATGGGAGTGGAAGATGGACTGGAGACGATTTTTTTCAGGAGAACCATCTAAAATAGCCCGTAGTTGTCTTTTATATTTAAATTGATGTTATGGTGCCATACCCAAACCATGTCAAAAGGAGCTAGCTGAAGCCACTACTACATGCTCTGATAGCAGGCGGTCTAGTCCTTCTTTCCGTGTTTCCTCCTTCCTCCTCTGTTCAGTTTAGCCTAATTATCCAAGACACATAATACCATTAGACCGACTGCAGCGCTATTCCCAGGTTGACCACTTGTTTCAACCATTGCCTGCAGATCACATGGCTTAGCGGATGTATTATAGTCGTATACTTAAATTCTCATACTACATACGAGCGGGACGCTCTCCGGCTGTTAACTACCTCGAGCAGCCATTATACTTATATCCGTAATGATAATACGATGTTTCCATATACTCAGTCAATACCTGGGTAGCCAAGAGCTCCAAGCTTCCGGCTCCCATTGCCGATCTCCGACCCAAACTGATAACCAGTATAATCTACGGAACTTTCCTTATAAAGGGTTGCCGGAAGAAGTGCCATACCGCCCTCCTCCTCCAATCCCCTTGTGTTGATGTCCGGGCATCTACAGGTACGGTGGTATGCTTTGCGGGGTGAGTGGAAAAATAACCAGAACTATTAAGGTTATTTTCATAGCCTAAATGCGGAACAAGCCTCCCGTCTGCCGCTCCCCGTCCCCGCAGTTACTTTTACTTTCACTTGAGAGGATACTTCTTAGGTAAACAATCAATCCCCGACTGCGCGGCCCTGAAGTTTGAAATAGGCAAAATAGAGAGGGGCCGAGATCACAGACAGACCGTTAAAATGGAGAAGGTGGATGCTTGAAAAAACATGGCCTCCGTTCATAGGTTGCGGAGGGTCCCGAAGTGCCGAATCAAGGGTTACATTGGTAAGCTCAATTGTAACCTTATCCACTATGCAAGTTGCTCTGAGTCTCAAGACCACAAACCCCTGTTGTAACTAACTAATAAGGTTCGCATATGTGTCGTCTAACTAGACTATCGCATCTTCAGAATAGCCCGAATGCCACGTGGAAGAATAGGCTCAATAGGTCATTAATACTCCCGCAAAATTGAAGTATACTGCATGTGTTAAATGTCAGCCGGTTTAGCCGTTGATCATAACATTGTAGTTCCTCATAGTCACTGACCTTTTGGACATACTGCAGCTTTCTCGGTTAGATGAACAATGCAAATTCGGAGATAATTCGTCTCTGGTTCGTAATCTGAACGGGTCCAGGAGAGTCTGCCTGACGTAGAGCTCACATATGAAAATCTCAATTAAGTCTCCCAGATGGGATCCATAATTAAGCAATACCTTGAAAAATTGCAAACAGAATCTCTGCGACTCCTCTCGTCTCGGTTGCATCGTCGACATTCACAACCGCACGCACCATATAAGTGTCGTATTGCCAGATCAGACTACTTTCCCATGTTAATTTCCCGAGTTTCTCTTTTATCTTTGTGTCGGATTTTAGGAGATTATAGATATTGCCTGATATGATAATATTATCTCAGCATGGAACTGCTGCTTGAAGCTTCAAGAATGCTTGAATTCCTCTCTATCCTAGGAGCTAGCTAAACTGATATCCCCAGTGTGTTGCTCTAGGCCTAATCGGGGAAGGTGTGGCAGAACTCCTACTGGCAGTCCGCCAAAATATTACAATGAAATTAAATAGATGCTCCCCGAGCACTGAGTTAATATACCTCTGAAACGTTGCTGGTGCGTTTGTAAGCCCAAATGGCATAACTAGCCATTCGTAAAGTCCATACTTTGTTCTGAATATTATTTTTTATTCGTTACCTTTTTTGATCTGTAATCTATAATAGGTTTTTATGATGTCGAATTTCGAAAACCATTTTACTCCTTATACTTTATCCTGGATCTTGGTGATCAAGGGTAATGGGTGTCTATGTAAGGAACTAGAGTTCCTAGGTACCAGCTAACTCCAGGTTGGCTGGCGAAGCGAGGGCGAGTCGCCGTTCGGACAAATTACTTGGTACTAGGACGTGCGCGAAGGGTTCAGCAGGTAGGGAGTAGATTGGATTAGAATAGAACAGAACGGATCGCTGGCTCCTCTCTGCCAGCAGTCTAGAGGGGTTCTATATAACTATCTAGGAGATCCTTCGTCTCCTAGCTCTTGGCAGTTTCATCTGGGTTTCACTTCACGGGGTTGGCTTCCCCTCGCCTCGACAGAGAGGCGAAGGGTTCTCGGCGGTGCAGTTCTAGTAGGGTCATGACACCTGAACCCTGCAGAGGAGGAGGTGAATGACAGCCTTCTAGAGCTTGATGATATAATTCTTACCCAGTATACACCGGCAGATCAAGCAGATGAGGAAGATGATGATAATTGGGAGCCCCTCCCACAGATCTCAGCTGTGGAAGCTTTAGAAAGCCTTTATAAGCTACGCCTCTTCGAGGAGCAGCAGGTTGATGCAGATAAGGC